>JABCKB010000104.1:0-78175 GCA_013184455.1 Fusarium continuum | reverse complement strand
ATTTCTTGTGTCCCCCACTAGACGTTGTGACCGCCACACGACCTCCACCTCGATGAAGTTTTTTCTTATTTTTCCCCATCATTTTTTTTACCTTCCTTCCTTCTACAGGTAATTTCGGTATCAGTCTGTCGCTATTGGGCTAAGAAGTTTCTCTGCTGGCTTTATAAAGCACTGCTTCCTACGCTTTGCATGTCTTCCTAAGCAGCAGGGATGATGTGGAGAGGCGAGCTAGATCTACAGTCCAGGATCTTGGGCAGCACGGCCACGATATGGGCTAATTGTTTCTCCGCACACCAGGTATCACAGAGAAGCAGTTTGCATTATCCTCGCAGCGGTCGGGTATGATGATGGTCGGCATAGAGCGCCAGTCGGGCTGAAACATAGCCGAGCCAAGACGGCGGCTTCTTTGGTAGAAATTTCACCAGCAAAGTCGATGACGGGATACTACGTTGAGGCAGCTGATCGCCCCGGTGCAGATTTAGCTGTTGGTGCCCGAACAAAGCATATTTGACCATATTCGTTTGTTGCGATTACCCTAGTCCATTCTCTCGCGCCATTGGTCTTGCTGCAACAGAGTACCCTCGAATACACTGGAAGAGCTTATTTGGCGTTGGATTTTAAGCCACGCTGATTTCCCTGATCTCTTCCATACATGTTTGGAGAGTCATTGATGTGGCATTGCAGATGCCGTTCGGACAGGCCTTAAAGCCCACTCCACGACGAACCAAGGCCGAAACCGTGCGTCAAGTGAGCTGCGGCGCATGTGTATGTCGTCCCTCCGGCCATTATCCAACCCACCGGTGGGCCAGCTTCATGCCAAGGCTAGAATGGCTAGAATATCTTGAAGGGTATTATGCGTAGCACGCTACCAGGTTCCCGCGGGTACTAAGAGACGGAAACGGAGTCGGTAAACGGGGAGAGAGATTCGCCAACGGGGGTATCCTGGAGATTGGATTTGCATTTACGGTAATTTAGCTGTTCGTGACAAGGCATCGTCGCCCAAACAATGTCATAGCCTCAGCATACTTTACCCTAGGAGAGGAGTAAGTACAGTCTACGATTTTTCCGACGGTGTGGATATGGCCCACAAGGTTGACACGCGGGAGCAGATGAAAAGAAGCTTGACCGGTAAACCCATGTCTCTTTGCGCGCGTCATTCACTTGGCTCGCGGAACCGAGCGTATGGAGGTTTGATGATTGAATACCTGGCATAGCTAAATGATGGACCGTCATCAGCGCCGTATGTACACTCCTTCGCAAACGAGCAAGAAGAGGATTGGACATGTTGGCGGACTAATAAGGTACAGCAAGGTGCCAGACAGATCACGGTGTTTCAAGATGGACGCTCCACAGATCGGAAACCTGTGACTACTCGTTATTAATACGAGTTGCCAGGCGCCAGATCAGATAGACTGAAGGGTTCCTGTGTACAGAATCCCAACCTTCTAGCTCAACCCCCACTCCGATGACTTACATGATTACTTTTCCTACGAAGCGGTGAGCGTCCTCATCACATACCAGTGAAATACACCCGATTTAGAGATTAGACTTAGGCAAAGTCTTCCCTTGACGTCAGAATAAATGAGCAGTTCACAACGGCAATAAGCAGGCCGAGGACACGTAGAAATTTGAGGCCTAAACAGGTGCGCCCATCTTCTTCCCTACCTTTTCATGAGTGGACTCGGCGAGTTTACTCCACAAAGCCTCCCCGGACGCTACTCATTATCCCGTGGCTGTCAATTGGACTGCAAACACTTGGGTATTGTAATCGGTTACCATGCGTCTAGCCAGACTGTTGTTTCCCTGGTTCGCAAGGTACAGAGGAATGTAACCTATAAGTATCTCACAGTGGTAACCGGGCCGGCTCTGATGAAGCAGACTGGCGATTGGGTGACGAATGAATAAGAGTGTTGCCAAAATGGCAGTGAGAGCTAGACAGTTCAGAGTCAGCCACTGGGTTCGAGTCTCGAGAGGATTTGCTGTGAACCCTTGGTGGGTGGTATGTGACGTGTCATGAGTGGCATGCAATAGACGTCGGCGAGCCGTAAAGCGTCTCAACCCGTCGAACCCTCAGTTGTTTGCACGGCTGCTTGCATAAGGTCTGGCGCGAAATCAGATCCTGGTGCAGCTCATGGACTGCCGGTATCTGGTCCCAATAAGGTAGGCAAGCTTGTCGCCACATTTATTCCAATCGGATGCTGTCAGCCCTATGCTTGTTGATCAAAGCTCTCGCAAAACAGCACAGAGAAGAGAGTACCGATACTCTGTACTCTGTACAGCTCTTGGCTTAGTAGCTTGCGACTAAGTTCAAGAAAGTGGAGCTCACATCGAGGACAGACGAGACGATACGAAACAATAGACATTACGCCTTGACCTAGATTATAGTAAGACAACTACATTGCAGTATTACTATATGCTTCTCATTGTCACCATGCTCCCTAGGCGTCAAGTATCAATCTAGGTATCCTATACCAGGGAACCAAGATCAGCGGGTTGGAGGGTACATACCTACGTAGGTAGGCCAGGAGTCGTGGCAGTCAGGGATCAACAAAGCTACCGCCAACCCACGTTTTCCCGACGACAGTGAGCCGCGCACCCACCTTTCGCTTGCTGTAGCGCGTACGGTCGCCTGGAGTGTCGATATGGGATGATCCATGTAATCAAGTTATTTCGAGCTTGTGGGATAGTATGAGCACAGGAAGGATGAGAGGTGCACACTCGGGAGGAGTAAAGTTGCAACAGCGGCGGCGGAACACCGCGCAGCTATGGAGCGCAGATGCTACTGTCAGTCAAATGAAGTGGATGCTAGGCCTAGGTAGCGCAGCACACATGCTCAGATGCTGCGCTTCAAAGGCCGGTGCGATAGACATGGCGATCTCCCTTCTGTGTTTCCAGGCGGACGGGACCGCGCGCAACTTCAACAACCGCCATCCGGGTCAATGGCGAGGAAGCCTGGTAGCTTGGCCGGTCCGGTCGACAGCAACGACATGGGACAGGATCAGATGCAGTTAGTGTGGAATGCAAGGAACCGGCTCGAATGGAAGGACCAACGTTACCGGTAGTTGATTTGATACGCTTCAAGCTGCCACGGAACGGAAAGAAAAAGCGCTTTGACGAAATTGACGGCTGTACAAGTCTGAGCTAATGCGGCTCACGGAGACTCAAACAGCTAGCGGCGTGCGGTTGGTTTCTTCCACTGGCTTCTGTCGATCATCAGATCGTATCATGATCCTATATCTTGGAGCCAAGTTGACAAGCTATTTCAGATCTGTCTTAGCAGTCGACTTTCTACCTAGTCTTACGTTCTGAAACTGGAGCTCTTTAGTGGCCTTCCAAGGCATGTTCGAAGTCGGCGAGAACCTCATATGTTAAATGGCAATAGGTTTAGTCTTAGAGATTCGCGGGTGACATAGGGATAGACGAGTAACTCGATCCAGACAGTTTAGGATATTAATTACCATGCATTCACGTCGAGTGCCCGAAGTTCAGAACCAAGACAAAGAAAGGCAAGGCGAACAACAGTTGCTTTTTTTCTCCTGACGGCGGCAGCTGATGCGCTACATACCAGGTTTGATGATGCATGCGCATAATGGATCCGTGCAATACCCAGATTGGGTATTGTTAACTTCCAGGTTGACCGATGTCAAGACGCTTGTTCACGATCAAGCAAGTTGCTTTTGGCTGGAGGCTCGAGAACTACGCTTGACCTATCACAAGATGCCAAGGACTAGTCCCAAGGTAATCTGCATGCGGGTAATCAGGTTCGCACTAATATTGGACCCGGTTGTCCAGAGAAAGTTGACGTCCTTCCCGCCTCAGATTCTAACGAGCCAATCTCGTCTCGATCTCTAAAGTTGAACCCCCCCAGCAAGGCGTGAGGTATATACGATATATGATACTCCGTACTTACATATGCATTGCGTAAGCCCTGAATTTCAGCGCAAGCACGATTTTGACTAGAACTGCTTCTTTTTCTTCTTCCGTTTCTTTTTTCCCCCTTCGTTGTCCTATGAGTTCATGTACATACATGTTCCCTTGCTGCTAGTTACGCTTAGCACGTTAGTTGGTGTTTCTCGAACCCTGGACTGCATAATCGGGACCCCACCACACTCGCTCAGGCTTGTTCAATCTCATCGTCTTCATCCAACAACGGCAAAGCTCGATTACTTTCTCTTCGGAAAATCAACTTGGACCCTCGAAATTTATTTCCTGAATCTAATTTAGTTGCGGCGCAGGCGTCTCGCAATAGTTTTTTGACCGCCCAAAGCAACGCACAACGCAGCAGAAACACGCCGAGATCTCTCCCCGGCCCTCATTTCAACAACCATGGCCGACGTCCCGCTCGTTGTCATCTCGGAATTCGCGCAATCAGAGCGCCGCATTACGCCGTCATGGTCTATCTCTCAGCTTAAAGGCAAGCTGGAGACCGTCACGGGTATTCCGCCTTCTGCCCAGCGGCTCTCTTTGAAGCCCACGTCAGGCGCGGAGGCTATCGCCATTGAGGCGGCTAACGAGGATGGCACCCACCTGTACAACTTTCCCCTAGCCCCATATGCAGAGCTTCATGTAAGTCAGAGCACATCGCGGCACACTCTCTCATTTGTCAGCTACTTTCCTACATTCGCCGCCGAGATATTCTCGCTCCTCTCTATCTGCGGTACTGCTGTTTTACGGGTCGTCACGGCTCCCGTCTACAGCGTTGCTGAGCTGGCACTCGAAAAGTGGCGAGGGGGGCCGAGCGGGAGAGGCGGTGGGCGTCGAGTCTTTACGCTCCGGGACCTGAGGATCGTCACTGTTTAGCTCAGAGTGGCCCGTCGTGGTGCCACCAAGACATTTTTTTACACTCCAATTCTTTGGGACAAGGCTGACAGGGATTCGCCTGGTAGGTAACTGATGCACGGCCTGCGGCCTCCCGGATCAACTTGAACGACACCTCCGGTGTTGATAAGTATGTCATGCCTGAGGAGGAGTACGAGAAAAAGGCGGACTCGGTGCTGGCCTGGAAGAAGGCTCAGAGGCTGGGCCGATTCGACCCGGACGCCCCCAGCCACGAGCAGGCCAAGTTGGATGCGCTCGATCGCGAAGTTGCTACGCGGGGTATCGCTGTCGGCCGACGGTGTCGCGTGGGCGGTGAAGATGCCAGACGCGGCGTCATCCAATACGTCGGTGAGGTAAAGGAGATCCCCGGCGGTCTCGGGACCTGGGTGGGAGTTCAGCTCGATGAGCCCGTGGGCAAGAATGATGGCAGCATCGCGGGAACTCGATACTGGGGTGAGCCGTCGGAGCTCAAGCACGGTGTCATTGTGAGGCCTGATCGGGTTGAAGTGGGTGATTTCCCAGCTCTTAATGACTTGGAGGATTTCGAGGAGATCTAGACGTCTTGGGGGATGGAGCACGCCTCTGCGCTGTTCGGGGTTGGGAGGGTTCACTCGGCAATGCAGGATTAACGATTCATTTATGTCTACGGCATGATGCTACATTTGAAACGAGAGGGTCGAAATATCTCAAAAGCCTCGATGGTTATAGATCAACTTAAGTCACAGTTGAATCCGTCATATTTGGAGTCTACAACGGATTGAAGATGAGAAGTCATCATACCCAAGATACCCGCCCAACCCAAGTTTCAGATATCGGATCTTGCCTTGAGCTTGTGAAACATATACCCCAAACTTCTCAGACCTTTTACCACAGATTTCCGGCCCCTGCGTGAGATCTATCTGTCGTGCGCGGTGGCCGGCCATATGGTCTCCCCTGCATTTCTTGAGCGACACGATTCCCAAATAGTGAATTCTTGCAGCACTGGCTCGAGGGGGTCTAGACAACTTTATTTTAACGACGACGACTGTTTTCTAGAGTTTTGGTACCGTGAGTAGATCTTTTGGGGTGATGGACGATTTTAGCGATTTGATTTGGTTTTGGTCGGTGAGGTTTGTTAGGCGCGAGGCTGAATGTTTACTGTGTGCGTATCTCTATCTTGCATAGATGGTTGGCCACCTTGGCTACTTTGTTATCACAAACGCTTCAGGAAGACCGGCTCTGCTCGTCATTTGATCATGACAAGAGTATGGGTTTTCTTTTTAGAGAATTTTATGTAAAAACAGCATGTGTCATCTGCTCTGAAGCTTTATATTACGCTAAGTTGCGTCTGGGGTTAAAGCGATCATGGTTATTTCTCCCTGGAGCATATTACGAACGCTACGCGAGTTCTTGTTCCAACATGCGCAGTTCTAGGGTCATAGGTGTTGGAAATTTTCCCTCTGAGCGTTCATGTGACACTGCTCGAGTTGTTCCGGTCTAGAAAGGACTGAATCTCTAAACCAAGAGATCATTTGTATATCAGTTTGGCGTAGTTGGTTCGTATATAAAAACAAATTGAAAGACGGCTGGGTTGTGTGACCTAAGTAGCTGGGGGCTGTTGGGCATGCCTTTGGGACTCTGAAGCTGAGTTCAAGTATTCACATCTCAACAGGTGTGATGACACCCACCTCGTCTTACGTGAACCCAAATACCTGCTACGATTCGGAGCGGATTCTAGTCAAGCTTATTGACCATGTTTGTTTCTTCATGGGCATCCAGATTCTCCGAACTTGTGTCTATAAAAGGAACAGTTAACAATTGGCCATTTTCATTACCAGATGGCGAAGCACCGAACCAAATCACGTACTGTCCGTGACGAAGTTGCAGTACCATAATAGGTACTTGTAGCATGTTTTCAGAGTTGATCTCTGTTTCTGTTTCTGTTTACATGTACATATGGTACATTTGTAAATGATGTGCTGTAGATTGTTGTCTTTCCATGTCCCTGATTCACTCTATTTAAGTATAGTCTTTAGGTTCGATCTTGCTATTTAACAAAAGACTCCTAGTGGAATTTCTCACTTGTGTCTTTCATAAAAGTCCAACACGTGTCGAAAGAGGTGTCTGAATAAGGATACCTACACTACTTCGTACTCTAGGTCGAGTGTCTGCAGCTTTACTTCATGGCTTCCCCTGTTTCCATTAGAAATATCGCTGTCTACCTGTACTTGATGTATAAATAATGTTCCTGAAGAACATCAGTACTGATTGACTGTGGTATTGATGGGCTTCAGGGACTGTCTCTCCTGCCGACCTGAAGGTTGTTATAAACTTTGCCTCGTATGAGGCCTGGCCTTATTTCCTTGATATTGGAGCAGATACAAGTGCCTAGAAGAAATACCCGACTAACAGGTAATCAGTGGCATTTTTCGTCGTGCGTTAGATGAGGAGTCATTGTACAGTTCGTCTTCCAGCTGATATTGATGTGAAGAAGGACAAGGCACCAAGAGTATGTTGCCCTAGGATCATGACCACCTTTTCTATAAATATGTCTTCGTGCACTATATGCTACATTCCAAGATATAACAGTCCAATAGGAGTAACAGAGGAGTTGCTTTGTTTTTCACACAAACTGTGAATCAAAGGACACCACCCCTGATGCTGGGCACAGTGATAGTGCTTCCATTAGAGTTCGAAGCAACATTAAATACGATCTGTCTCCTCGGTCAACATTATTGAATGTAAGCACGTCGCCTTTTCAGCTGGTAGCTTTATCAATTGAAATATTTGCAACACTTTTACAAAGTTGAAGTCTGGCGTTTGCGGCAAAAGTCCACGTCAGGCCTGATGCTGGGTCCAATGATCAGAGAGATGTAACAAATAGTGAAGCAAGGTAAAATAGACATCTAACATATGTATTTGATTAGTTCTTTATTATTACCCTCTCGCGTGTTTGTTAAAATTTATCCATCCGGGTAGGTTGCTTTGCGATGGGCGTTGATCCGTCATCATCCGTCAGCACATGATAAGGACCATGTTTTGTGTATATAACTTCGTGGTAGATAAGTTGACCTGATCAACCATGTGACATGTTGGTCGCGGATCAGACCAGCCGACTGATGTTTTAATATACCTGAGCTTACTTGTGTAACGAATTTAATGTCCTTGTTACGATCGAAGGTATGATGATTTCAAAACTGTAGGGTATGGCGTAGTCATGAAATGGATGACTAATAATCAGGCCAGTTCCGCTCACGCGACCGCGTCGGCCGGGAACTTGGCAGACACAGTACCTCCGGAAAAGATGGATGTATCTCCTAGCGACGTACGTGGGCATCTGGGACGATATTTAATAGTGGCATTGTTGATAAAGAGGGGTAAAGGATCAGTGAGGTGAATAGAGCGAATGCCTATCAACAAAGGGAGAAAGAAAAGGCTGATTCAACGTCAATTGAGTCCTATTCAAGACGTTGAATAATCGCCCAGCTAGTAGTGGCCGGTAGTGGCCTCCTAGTGGCTTGGAAGAACAAGGAAGCTGTGTTCCCAGTGGACGGAGGTTGCCGGACCCTCCGCTGTCGCTTTCGTGTCAGCGGGCGCGCGGGCAACTTTTCGGGCTGGCTCCACCATTCGACCCATCATGGGATGGGATTTAGATGCTGCTTCTCCCTCTTCCCATCACTTCCATTCAGGTCAACTCAACTCAGCTATCGACTTCCCATCGAAACGTGCTACAACCCTCTACGACTGCGCTACAGAGGCTCACCTCTGACCCATGCTACTCAGCACCGAGATGCCGTCCTCTATCTAAATAGCGAATGGCGATGACATCAACCGCGTCGACCGTATCCCCACGTATTTAGATCGTTCTCTCTGACATCCGACGACATCTCTTGTCTGGAACCCGGCTCACGTCTTGGGCCTCATCATCGGCTACAAATACCATCACCCGATCTTACTCCCTACCTACGTCAACATCATCCTCACAACCCTCAGCCATGAAACTCCCGACGATACCTAGCGCGGGCAGGATGTACCTATTCCTCCTCATCCTCGCCTGCACATTCACTGCTGTCCTTGCTGAGGACAACGTAATCTCTACTTGGTCCGAAACCGAAATCCCCGAATGGGCCACGGCCAACGGCATGCAACTTTCCTTGTCAGCAAACCCTGGACTGCAGTTTGCCGTCATTCCTCTTACGCCGAACCTGGGTCTGAACGACTCGACCGGCCAGGTTATTAAAGTATGTTTATTATGCACTCCTTCACATGTTGAGTGCTGATGTTTGTCAAAGATCGTACACATTACCGGCAATATGATTGCTACAGATTCCTCCAACTACAACACGGTCAATAAGAAAGACGATGTGGCATATCTATCATGCGACGACCCCAAAGACGACTCTTTCCTCAGCCCTGATAAGATGCTAAGCACATTGATGCAAACCGACCCCCATGTTAAAGCAATCGTATTGTATTCTACATCCAATACATGGTGCGCCATTAGTCAAGTTCGCAATCTGCCATTCACGAGTATCCTATCCATGGCCGACGGAGGCGAGGCCACTCAGGCTCTGAATCTTTTGAATGGCACCAATCGCGGTGAAGTCGTCAAGGCCAACATATTAGGCAATAACACAGACAACACGACACCAAAGGATGAGGATAAGGGAGGTGGTAACACGGCTGCCATGAGCGTCTTGTACGCTATCACCGGCCTGATCACCCTTCTTTTTCTGGTCATTATTACAACAGGCGCAGTCAGAGCTCACCGATATCCTGAGAGATACGGGCCACGGGGTGCGATTGCTGGGCGACCGCGGCAGAGTAGGGCTAAGGGGCTTGCTCGGGCTGTATTGGACACAATCCCAATTGTCAAATTTGGAAATCAGACACCAGCCAAGCCAGATCCTGAATTGGAATTGGAGAATACGAATGGGAATGATGCTGCCACACAGCGATCAGCTTCGCGTCTCAGTGAGGCCCAACGGTCTGACGCAGTCCCGGCAGCAGGTGGGGATAGCGATGCCGTATCAGCTGCAGCCAGAGCGTCGTCATCCCCCGAAGGTGCCGGAGATGAGGCAAGTGGTCATCTGGGTTGTTCGATTTGCACAGATGACTTCAAGGTTGGCGAAGATGTTCGAGTTTTACCCTGCAAACACCAGTTTCATCCGGCATGTATTGATCCGTGGTTGATCAATGTATCTGGCACGTGTCCATTATGGTGAGTACAACCGTTGATGCCGCACCGTGGTCGGATCCCGATGTACACTAACACGATTCATAGCCGCTATGATCTACGTCCAGGCAAGGGTCATGCACCCGGAGAAGGGACTGTTGGCGATTCCAGCGCACTTCCTCCGCCTCTGGCCATGGAGGGTGCTGAGAACGACGCACCTCAGTCGTCGCATCGTAACCGTCTGTCTAGGCTTTTTGACATTAACCGCCTTCGGGAAGGAACCGTAGAAGAACAGATGGAGGCGTTGAGGCGGATGCGAGCAGAAACTGATGAAGCTGACCGTCAAGAGACACCAGATGTGGCTGAAGTCACAGATGGGGAGTCCCGAGGCCAAAGCGCACGGTTTGCGGCAAGGCTGAGGGATAGATTCCGAATTCGCACTCGCGCTCAAGCCCTTGAAGATCAAGACAGTCAACGGGGGAGCTAGTGAGTAGTACAGAGGCGTTCCAAGACTGATATCACCGGCGATTTGAATTTTGGGCAGGAGGTTGGAGATTGAGAGGCTTCACCCTTTCGGCTGATAAAGGGGCAGAAAGGCCCAGGTATGCAGTTACAGACGGTTACAATGGAACCAAAGAACGTTCGGCTCGGCGTTGGAATTTAGGCATGACAACTTGGGTTTCGGGCTGGACAGGCTGGGAAGCATGGCATGGCGTTTTTCCCCTCTTTTTCCCCTGGTTTGTCTTGGGGTGATCATACATGAGATGAGGATTTGCTTGTGTTGATCTTGGCTGACGATCAATTTGTGTGACTGGTTTTTGAGGGTGGTAGATACCTTACATATGATACCTTTGATGATACACATACCCTTATGAAACTGAAACATTATCAAAAGCAGGGATCTTGGAAATGAATCATTGAATTCGATATAATGAGGCTGTCGACTAGGAAAGTTGGCTGTTACTGACTCATCTCGATGCTACGTCGGCATTTACGCAATGAAACGGAGGTGAAATATGGTATCATGTTGGAGGCATTAGCAAATGAGAAGGCACCAGGCGCATCTCGTGTGACGCAGCCTAGGTAGCACTGAGCCTGGGAGTCGAAGAGCCCGTATCAATTCTACGGTGTATTAGGTATATTCAGCAAGGTTCAAGGGCTGAGAGTCCAACACTGAGCTCGGCAATGCAGTCCGGGTACTATGTATGGATAATGGATGATAGGTTGAGCGTGTCGATATTGGCAAATAACCAGGATCTTGCGAACCACTAGCCCTACTGATCAGTGTTCAGCGCCCGTCAACGGCATGGGGATAATTCACGACTGTAGCCACAGCCTCATGTCTTCTAGAAACAAGTTGTGCAATGGGTAACTTACCATAGTGCTTGCACACCGACTTGAGATAGATTGGCGAACGGCCTGTGGCTTTTGGAGGACATATAGTTGTCGCCGCGGCTTGACGCCTTGGGAGGTGATAGAGCTCAGCCTGTGGGACGACGTCATCAAAGAAAATTGCGGGAGCATCGAGATGGGGTTTTGGGGATGACGATGATGATACAGCTGGCTCATTGAGACTGGTTATGGGATAGTAGTGTTATGAATATTGATAGCCATGTTGCAAAGAGAAGATCCGTATGACGTTAATGCACATAATAAAGAGACTTTGGAGTCATTGAACTGCATTAATGCAAACCTACTGTACTCGAGCTTCATCAGGGTGCAACCCTGATATTTATTACTGGTGGTGGCGGTGGTAGTAGCAGTGGTGACGATGATGATGCTGGCAGTTGGTTATGAAACCATGCATTACATTGCACTGTATGCATAAAATGCTCTGGCAGAGAGTAACATGAACGATCAAGCGCGAGCCTGCAAACATCAGACGAGCCCGATCCATTATCTCGGGTCAATCTAACTAGGTAAACGGTGGTGCAGCAGAGCAATAATAATAAGAGGAACATACTTCGCGGGTGGGATATAGCTCAGGAGTCGGTTTGTTTTTGACAGCCTAGGTAGAGGTAATCAAGCTTTGAGCTATAGAAGCTAGGGGGTGCAGAGAGCGGCCAATCCGATTAGCGTACCTAGTGCATTGGTCGAGCAGTTTGTCTACAGTATGCGTGCTGCGCTGAGAGACGGGGGGATAAGTTAAGACGCGCAATGTCTTGTTGTAAACTGTGCTTGAATTTAATCTAGTACCTATCCGATCTACATTACTATAGATGAATCCTTTCCTTTTGAAAACGGCCGAGTTATTTTTGCCACTAACTAGCTCGAAGGAAATCGGAAGGTTGTTTTTTTAGTTAACTAGCAGCTAGGATGGAAATAATAAAATTGTGGCTTTGGTAGAAACCAAGCCGCCACAAAGCCGTCTTTGGAGTCTCCAATTCCTTCCGATTAAAGAGGGTTTTTATTTTTTATTTTTTAAATTTTTATTTTACTTTTTTATATAATTTTTTTTTTTAAAAAAAAATATAAATCTTATTTAAGATCATTCTCAAGTCATCAACTTAAAAGGCTGACTCCAGATTGTATCATGGATCCTGTCGGGATATTTAGCTCAATTGCGAAGCTGCCAAGCAAGCAAGCAGGCATGGATCTGGATCGGATCCGGGGGTGGAGCAAGGGCCGGGTCTAAGTACCGGTATGCATTGAGCAATTGAGGGAAAGTGAAGATCTGCTGTCTTGGATGGGAAAGACCGACCTGTTTTAGGAAGAAGATTTCGACTCAAGGGGATCTTGTTCATCCAATGGTCAGGAAAGATCTACCTACCAGTATCTGCAAGGTTGACTTGGTACTGTGATTTCGAAGACCTTCCTCGGAAATATTCTCTACCTAAGGTAGTTACCTAGTTAGAGAGATGCCAAGATGGGGGAGAGCAAGAGCTAAGGAAGCAGCTTTCCTACTACTACACATCTGCAAACCTCAAAACGCCCACACATCTATCGACACCATTGTACGGGTGTTCTCTTCCGCTGCGCCGGACAGATGCCACTGTCTGTGCGCTCTCACTTCTCAGTGCTGTGATGCACAACGTCCAGCCTTTTCCACGGGCACATGAACTATTCGATATCGATGGCTTACACCACAACTGGATAACCAAAGCTAAGGCGTTGTCGATCTGCGCATCCTCATTCGTTGGCAGTTATCGAAATCACACCCGACATGAATCGGCTGCATCTCCAACGATCAAAAGCTACCGGTATGCCATGCCGCACGAGATGGAGGCGGGATGACACCTCCCAGTGCAGAACATCGAGGAAACACGTAAGATGTCGGTCAACGCGCCTTTATCCCGAGACTCGATATTCCTCAGTCTAGTCATAGTCACCAATCAAGGAGAATTGCTATGACTTCGAGAAGATCAACTGAGCCAAAGACCCCTTGGTGATTACAGTAACAACAACGTGGACTTCGACGAGCAAAATCTCCCCCCCTTCTGCATCTGGGTTCAGAGACTTGGCGATGAGCAACATAGTAGGTACCTACTTCATGACCTAGGTATTTCAAATATCAAGCAAAAACTGCCAAGACTCGTGCTCAGGCATTCGGGTCCTCCGCTGCTTTAATCCCAAGCCGTTTGCACCGATACCCACAGACAGCATCCACCACGATCGTACTTCCGTCCACTACCGTCAGTGGGGTCTATGAAGTAACAGTCGCGCCATTCCAACCTTATTCCCATATCTCTCCTCAGTGGTTGGTCTTTTTCTTAAGGTATCTTGGCTCGTCAGTACCAATCTCTTGACTGGCCCTCAACCCATTGTGCCTGAACCCAACGGTTGTGTTGTGTTATTCCGCAACATCGTTCGCACCTGCGGCCGCTTAACAGCTCGCTTGCATGGTGCCTGAATGATGCCCGGTTTTGGTCTTTCTCAAGGTCTTATCACACACACATAGGCACACATGAGCGAGCTTTAGGACGTTGGTCTGGCTACCTATGCTAGAGAGCCTTAGTTCGAGACTACTGTACGAGTCGCCGTCCAGACAGCCAAGTCTTCCGCACAGTCGGGAGAGTGTGATGGCTTGGTCCCTTTATATAGTAGCCACAATTTATGCTTTGGCTTCCTCTTACTTGTCTGTTCTCTTCCCACTGTCTTAGCCACTGCTCTTGTTCCTCATTCTTCTTCTCAACCCTCGCGCTGTACATCTTCCCCGGCCAATGCATGGAGACCATACTCATCTTTCTGATTGAATATTAACCTATTCCCTACCAAGCCGCAACAAATACCTTGGTTTATCTCTGTGTCTCTGTTCCGGCGTTGTCACCGGTTTCTTCTTCTCATCTAGGCGTTCCTTCAACACAACCTGCCATGGCTCCGACACCATTCTTGGAGCCCCGTGAGGCGCATGTACCGAAGCCTGTGCCTATAGGCGGCGACGTCATGTCGGTCATCGTTACCCTTGCTTCTACTTCGATCTTGTCTGTATTTCTTTGTGAGTGTTGTTCAGTCATAGTATTTGGCACCGGAAGCTAACATACATGGTTGGTTAGTCCAGAGAATTACAGCCGTGAGATCTTGGTCGAGGTTACCGTTCGTCGCTTGGAGTGAGTACTCCTGTTCATCACCAAAAGGCGAATTAAAGAATCATGGCTAAAGGATGAGACAGTCGTTTTGATTCTCTACATCGATTCCTATGGTTTCGTTTTCACCTCGGCTATTCTACAGCAGGTTTTTGGCGTCAACACCAGCTTCAACATCTGTCATGGAGCAATCCTGCTTTGTCTGATTTGCTATGTGACAACAAAGATTGTGAGTCCCACTGACGACTGTGACACGAGCCAAGTTGGCTAATCTCTACATAGCTCATATATGTCTTCCTCGTTGAGAAAGCGGTAAGTGATAGCGCGCTGGTTGGAGAATGGACAGTGTATCTGACAGTATCCAGCACGTTATTCGAAGCTCAACGACAAGAAGAAAGGACTCGAAACTCTATCTATTCAACATGATCACTCTCCTTGGCGGTTACGGAGTAGTTATTGTTCTTAACTTCATCTTGTACGCCCCTCAAGCTACAAGCTTCTGTCCTTTCTCCGCTAACTAGTGTCACCAGCCGCATCACCAGAATCGTAAATGGAGAGTGCTTTATCGGCATGAAAAGTATCTCTATGATTCCTCTTATCGCCTTCGATGCCGTGATTAATGTTTATCTGACTATTCTTTTCCTGATTCCCCTTAAGAGTAAGTCGTTGAACGGGGGTAATAACAGTGGATGCTGATAAATCTTCCCAGATCTTTATTCGTTTAAGAACCTGCCAAAAACCCACGCCAACTCTCGCCTTCGAAACATTGCCTTTCGCACTTTCGTTGGTGCCTGCTGTACCCTGACAAGTAGTATTGTGTACGAGTCCTTGCTATGTTTCTTGTTTGAAGACTGGTAGCTAACTTGAGGCTACAGCAACTTAACTGTGCTGATGGTTCTGAACGGCGAGCCCGGTTGGGTGTGTCTCATGTGTTGCAATAGCGATGGTATGTCCAATCAGCCCCTAGAAGGAGTGCATCGCTAACCAGATCAAGTTCTCTTTTCGGCCATCGTTGTTCAATGGGTCACCTCTCGCGATAGTGCCGGTTCTTCGAGTCAGCCCGCCTCAATCGCTATCATGGAGGGCAGCTTTATCGGCAGACGCGCCTCGACAGCTCATCCCATGAGTCCCCTGCATGCCCCTAACGCCCCCAACATTCCCAACGATATCGACGATGAGACCTCTCTTGTTGGTCCCGCTTCCGCTACCTCTTCGACAGGTAGACCCGACTCTGAAATGACCAAGGTTCATTCTGGAGTCAACACTGGTGTTATTGTTACAACAACCATCCACCGTCAGAGCAGACCGACGACTGAAAGGAAGGAGAGTAGTGAGGATGATGATATGGATGATAAGTCAATGCAGGACTTCCAGCTGCAGCCGTCTGCCTTCGCCGCGGGCCACGTCGATATTGCTGAGCCACCACGAACACGCATCCAAGGCGGCACTAGGCAAGCTCGTTCGAAAACACCTTCACAGTCACGCTCAATGAGTTGAGAACGCAGTATGGGGCTCATATAGAAAGGGGGCACCGTATAATCTCGGCTTATAAAAGGGAAGCGGCGTTAATCGGTCATTTGGATAAGCATGGGAGGCCCAAAGCGTGTTTGAAAAGGCGGGAGTAATAGGAAGCGTTGGCATATAGTGCAGCAAAAATACCCAATGTTTACTGTAAACATCATCAAGAGTTGTATAAACCCATATGTTTAATTACGACTTTCTTCATCTTTGCGGTTTTATTTTTATTTTTACTGTTCGTCCCTAGACTACACATATGTTTGCAGATATTTTGGAATTTGGCAAGCCCATCTCACACATGAAGTAAGGGATTGATTTCAAGGTCTCGGGTGCTGATCTCCCACGTCGGAACACATGGCACAACATTCCATGATTCCCAGTTGCACGGCTCAGTCAAGACATGGGCTTAATCATGGTCTTGAGCATGGTCTTGAACAAAAACAGGGGTCCAAGGGTCCAGGGTCTCAAACGCCGAATTGTGAAACAAGCTGACATCCTCTTCGAGATTAATCTGCGTAGACGTTGCATGTAAATACTCTCTTCACATCGCACACGGCACAAGAAACAATGGTTTAGCAATCACGTCGCTGTTCATTGCCATCGTAGCTCGTAGATACATCTGCGCGCTAAAAGTCTATCAAACTGCTAAGATCAGAAAATGTTCTATTTGCGAGGCTCCCTTTTTGTAATATTCCCGGAGCCAATGAGAGTAGAAAGAGTAGTTTAGGTTGACCGTGAAATAAGTAGGATTCTGGTACTGTTGGTATTAGTAGCCAGATCCTGGCCACCTAAATGCAGGATATGTACAGAGAAGTCAACGGGCGCCATCCTTGAACCGAAAATGTTCATCCTCCATCCCAAAAGCCAATTTTTAGATGGTTGGGTATTTCCCTAGCCAGTGTACAAGAAGTTTTAAACCGAACTGCAATGGCCATCTACCATAAGCTTTGGTGAGCTTAGGCGGAGGCATAGACACTGCCGTAGGTGCTGAGCTTGTCGGCGCTGGACATGAGCATGCCGGTCTCGACCTTGAAGTAGGAGTAGGCATCGAGGTACTCGAGAGCCTCGAGACGGGGAATAGCCTCCTCGAGCCAAGAGGCGATAGCCTCGTCAGAGCCGGTGGGGGCGAACTCGGTGAGCCAGATGGGCTTGCCGCCGCAGGTCTCATGGGCCTTTTTGAGGTGCTCGAAAAGGGTCTCACCGTACTGAACCTCGGAGTACCAATGGACGTTGCAGAAGTCGTAGTGGCACTTCTCATCGAGTTTTTCACACTCAGAAACGAAGTTGGTGAGCCACTCAATACCCTCCATAGCGAGGCCACTGTTGCTGACGGAGGGAGCGCCGATCAAAGCCTTTCCAGCATAGTCGTTTAGATACTTGACATGTGCCTTAGCAGCATCGGCGGGGGTCATATGGGCCTGACCACCGTTATCAGGCTCGTTGAAGCTGAAGATGGCCTTGGCACCGGCCTCGAGGGACTTGGCGCAGTTGTCGGCGAAGCGATCGACATGGACAGCGTCATCAGACCAGAGGGTGGGAATGAAGTTCAGGCCCTTCAGACCATAAGAGTCTGAGTCCCAGTTGTAACCCCAGCCACAGTTCTCGCATTGGCTGGCGAACGTGTTGGCAAGGTCAACATCATTATAGCAGACACCTCGCTTGTGGGAGAAGCCGACGGAGCCACCGGAAGAAGATCCAGAGCTGGAGCTGGTCTTGGTCTTGGAGCTGGTAGACTTGGCCTTGGTCTGAGCCTTCTCCTTAATAGCAGCCTTCTTGGGAACAGCAGCGGCGGCCTCCTTGTTCTCGGAAGAGGCGGGCTTGGAGGCGGGCTTGGCAGCGGGTTTGGCAGCGGGCTTGGAGGCGGGCTTGGAATCGGGTTTGGCAGCGGGCTTGGAATCGGGCTTAGGAGCCTTAGAAGGCCTGGCTACCTTGATGATGGTAGTGGGCTGGGCGGCAGCAGGAGCGGGCACAGCAGGAGCAGGAGCAGGTACAGCAGGAGCAGCAGGAACCTCGGGCTGTGAAGCAGCGGGAGGCTGGGTAGCGGCAGGAGCAGCACCGTCGGGGCCAAAGTAGTTGTTCTCCCAAGAGACGACCTGGCCGTTGATGGTGGCAGTGATCCATTCAGCACGCTTCTGGGCGTGATGATGGTGAGCGTGGCGGTGGCCGAGGGCGAAAGCCGGCTCAAGAAGAGCGGCGGTAGCGGTAAGGATGGTGAGCTTGTTGGCGATCATCCTGGCTGATGTTCTGGGCAGAGCGCTTGAAGTGAAGATCGAAGAGAGCCCGGTGTTTCGTGGCGGCTGTCGACTTGTTTAATGAGTGTGGACTAGATATTTGAGTTGATCACTGTCAGGATGACAAGATGAAGCAACGACAAAAGATCGAGGTTGAGATGGTAGTTATGTGATCGGCACGGCCGAAGAGGGAGTGTGTATGCGAACTATCAAAGGCGCAAAATAAGGAAGGGCGACGACTAGTCGAGCGAGGGTCGAAAACGCGGGCTGTTGTTATTGACGAGATGAAGGAGAGAAGAGAGAGGGAAGTCTGAAACTATGGGGGGTTTAGGGGGTTTATGAACAAGGAGGTGCCCACGTATAACAGGGCCGGCAGGTGGTGCGGGTTGAACATGACGAGCAGTACTTGTGATTAAACGGGATAAAATGTACCTTTTACCTGTTGCCGGTTGTTGGAGTTACCCGGTTCTTCGCCCTACACTTTGTATCTTTGTTTCTTTAAAAAGCCCCCACCTTCTTATTGAGAGCCTCCACTGCAGGGGCCGGTTAGGGGCGCTGAGATGCTTGGAGAACTTCCATCTGCTTTTTCATAGGTTCTGGATCTTGCTTGCTCCTGGCGCCGTGCTGCGGTGGAGTTGATGCCGGGTACGCTCACCCTGGCAAAGAGCGGGTCTCATGCCAGGGGCATCCGCCTGAACTGGCGCCTCAGGTAGCTCAAGGCATCTTCCGATTGGATGACATGACCTCCCTCTCAGAACTCAAACGATAAGTCGACGACAGCAACAGCGGGCAAAGAAACATGGGTCAACGTGGCAGTGGATGCTCAACCACTCACGTTGTGCTGTGCTGGAACTGAAACAACAGTAAGCAGCGCTAATTCATCCGGCCTGGGGCTACTGCAGGTCCATCTGCAGGAACACAAAAACGAGGAAACAGAAGGGGGAAAAGGCCGCAAACGGCCCAATAGTGTCCGCCCTCAAGGGATGATTCATCACGACTTTAATGGAGTCTAGAGATGGGATGGGGATACTTTCTTGCTGAAATCCCAGCTCCCTCGCCTCAAAACCTGGATCAACGGACCTCAACGATCCCGCGGCAAGATTCGAACATCCACAATGGTAAACGGATAAAAAGACCAAACATCCCGTCCCCGTACGCAGAAATTAAGCCCAGACAGTAAACACCACCGAATTTGCCGCCGGCACTTGGCCTTCTTCTAGGTTCGAGAACGCCAGCATCGGACGAGGCCGTCGCGGACGTTGGCCTATGCTGATCCTATCCAGGATGCCCTGTAGCTGATGCTTATTCTGTTGCCAAGCCCAGCCAGCATCAAGAATGCACGACCTTAGGTTATCGACCACCATCTTTGCATTTGCCTTCGTGATCTGGCTCGTCGACATTCCAATCCCCTCACACCACGACGCATGATTAGCATCATATGACGCCCAGCGCGACGACAGCGCACGAAGACTGCCACCACCGAAAATTCTAAATGTCTTGGCTTTGGAGCTTCCGAGAGTCTGAATCCCTCCCAGCCTCTTGGGACCCGGATCATTGTCCAAAGGCCACGTCGGCTGCTAAACCCAATTCACACTTAGCATCCGCCGTGTGAAACACCAACCGAAATTACACCCGCAGCCACGCTAATGGGGTTCCGCGCGTACCACTCCCAACTCAGCTCGCCCTCGTCAATATGTGACCAAACTGTCAACCGGGATTCCGGATCGGATCCTCAATCGATTCGAACAATGGCTGCGAACGGAACAGAGACATGATTGAGCCAGTTTGGCATGAAAAGCTTGGTTCCTGGTTCCCAGGATATGGGAGGGTTGCATTGTAAACTCTCGTCCCCACAGAAGTACAAGTTGGAGCAAGAAAGAAAAAAAAAGAAAAGTCAATGCCAGATTTCATTGCGCAATTCCTTCTCTTTTTGTTATGGGTTTCGCCATCATTTTTGCACTTATCCAGACGTAGGGCAAGTCGAATACAACGAGACTCTTTGTTGTGTAAGCCAAAAGCCTCGGAGGTTTTTTTAGTAGTTATTTTTTATTTTTTATTATTATTATTTTTTACGGAAGGGCGGGTTTACTTGCCGCCTGGACTATTGATGTTGGATGTGGCGGTCAAAGCTGACGTGTTACAGCCAATGCTGTTTCTTTGTGCAACTTCTTTATATAATCGTCCCAAGACGTGTACAATTCGCCTGAACAAGCCCATGTTGGCTCACATCCGAGCTTTTTAAACACAAGAGGCTGGTCACTCGAGCGACCAGCTGCTGTCTGTATCGAGAATCATGGTTCAGCCCATAAGTTATGGGCCTATTCCGTAGACTATGGGGCATTCATCTTATCTTGTGAGATCGCGTCAGGAGATCCCTGACATATGCCAATCTCTTCAACACATAAGACTTGTAGCTCCTACTCTCCAGGTTGGTTTAGCAGTTGGCGCTGAGATGATAACCCAATACCGTGATGAGATCTAGAGATGATATCGAATATCTTATTATAATGACATATTGTGCGGTATATTAATATTGTTGTTTATCCGAACACTTTCTGATTTGATACACCTTGGCTTCGCTGGGCGCACTATGAGCCTGCGCAACGATGCTGAATCGGAAGATTTGGAGGGGTAAAGAGGCACCTGTTGAGGAACAGCACAACTGACACCTCAGGTGAAATGCTGTTCCAAATGTGTCTCGGGGGTAGGTGACTCTGTTGTTGTACTATTTTCCGTCCTATTGGGCTTGTGGGCAAGTGACTCGAAAGTGGCCCGTCTTTGGTATAGGGTGAGATCCTGCATGTTTGTGGTGAATGACGGATCTTAATAGCACAGTTCTCTTGATTACATTCTTTTTTCTGGGTTAACTTTGTCACCGGGATATTTACGTATTTATTGTTTATTCTCACTTATGGGGGTTTAATTTGTTGTATAGCTTAGGTAGGGAACTCATGTCATTGGAGGTCCTTTCATAGCCCTAGACAAGACTAGTACTACCCAGTATAAACCAACGGCGAACAAGTTGGTCGATTGAAACAGATAGTGGGTTCAGGTTCTGGCTGGTTAACGTAGGTGATCGGCACTGGGATAATTGCCAATCACGATGGCCCAGCGTTAGGAAATGAGACGAGGTGTTAGAGAAATGATCATAGGCACGCGGGGGTGTTATTTCCATACCTCGACTGATTGAACGACAACAAAACTGAACACTGAGTTAAGAACGACCCCAAAAGAACAAAGTGTTCTTATTTAATCAAATGCTTGAAATATGGGCCGTTACCGTGATAAACCATTTAAACAGTCCTAGGGCAAAGTTAGACGCCATTAACGGCGCTGCACTACCAAACTTGCAGCTCCGTTCAGCAGTGGACATAGTTGAGAGCTAACTACTCTATATACCAGCACACAAGAAATTAACCAAGTATCTCTCCATCGAATTACATAGAGTCATCAGGTCTACACAGCCTCCTTTTATAATATCAATGGCCAAAATCACAGCAGTTGAGATCCGTCTCCCAGATTGGGATGATGATGCGAGAAGCGGCGGAATGATGACCCGTCATTCCGCCCAGTTAGCTAGGGCTGATCTGCAACCACGGCGAATGATAGAACAAGGTGCTCAACTAGTTGTGGCAGAGTTCAAGCCATTCTTGATATGATTGTCCACTACAGTACCAAACTTCTACACGTGACGACACGAGATGCTGATTCGCTCCACACTGCTACGAGGATGCTATCGAGCATTTGGTGCCTGGTGAGCTTCTTGGCAGGCTGCTCAAACTTGATCTTTTCCATATCGGCCAATTTAACTGATGCCACGATCTGAACAAGAGACGGCGGAATAGCTCTCAAATGAATACGCCCTACCCTGTTCGACTATTGCCCACTTACACCGCGAGCAACTTCTTAGAGCTGCAAGAAGCTGGTTGAATCAAAACTGCTCCGTCACGAGAAACGAGCTTCTACAATGGACATGACGCAAGAGTTCATGCCGGGAATGCTGTCGTTCACGGACCAGCCCGACTTTGACTATGGCGCTTTTCTCCAGGCCGACAGCATCAGCCTTGGCGAGAGCGCCCAAAGTCAAGCCCAAGTGCTCTCGGATTCCTCAGACAAAGCTACCCCGCCAAGCTCCGCTACATCAAGATCCAGCGGCGAACTCGTTGTTCGACCGTCGTCTCAGAAGCAAAGACTTGAGCGGAGAGGCCATACCAAGAGCCGACGGGGATGCTACAACTGCAAGAGGAGGCGCATTAAGGTATGTTCGTCTTTAGTACGATGTCTAGGCAGGTCTCTAAAACGAAAGTAGTGCCAGGAGACTCGTCCTGCGTGTGGGCACTGCACAAAGACAGGCCTCAAGTGCGAGTATCCATCTACGCCTCAGATCATACATCAGGTGGGCATTGGGTAGAAAGAAATACTGGTACTATGGCTGACCAATATGGCTGCAGCCTCATCACCAAATTCCCCTATTTAGTCTACAGGACATGCGCTTCTTCCAGCACTTCCTAACACAATGCTATCCGCACCACCCGCTAAAACAAGAAGACATCTGGACTCACGAAATCCCCTGTATTGCTCACAACGTACGTTTTCACTGTTGCAAAATTTACCATGTAGCCTTTGCTGACCGCCGCAGCATGAATATCTCATGCACGCGATCCTCGGCTTTTCAGCGTCGGAACTGATGAAGAACGATGCCAGTGTTGTCTCATCAGCCATGAACCATCGCATCAAGGCCATCAGGGCCATCAAGAAACGCTTGGCCGAAACAGCCAGGACCTCGATTGAGTACGAGGAGGCAAATGCCATGGTCGCTACCTGTTATGCTCTGACATTTCAGTCTGTGAGTCTCGAAGATGGACTGGCTGAATACCTGACTTTCATCCGAGGTATCATGATCGTAGGGATGCAAATGCTGTTCCGTGGCATTCGGCCTATATTTGAAAACATGTTGGAGCAGGAACAAGATGCTCTACTCGAACCGCTCATGGAGGGTCTCCCGCTCATCCAGAAGGGGTACTCGGATTCTGCCATGGAAGCACTCGCGAATCTCAAACTGTTGTGCACGCAGCCGGTCGAGCTCGAATACCACCAGCACCTCGTCGATATGGTCGAGAAGCTCTACATCAACTCGTGGGATGGTAGGTCTTTGTGTATTCCAAAATGTCGCCCATACCCAGCTAACTCGGCACTACAGCATATAAAGCGTACACAGCACAGTACGGCTGGTGGATGCTTCTCCCACACGACACATTTCAGGCTCTTATCGATCCGGACAACCAGGTCATGATGCTTCTTCACTCGCACTGGGTCGCCATCAACGAGATAATGACGCCCATCAACGGACAGGAGCGGAATGTGTCGGACAAGTACCCTCCTGAGCGAGAGGGCAGGCCAGATCTCGACCCTGGCTTCACTCGGTGGCTCAAGTATCTCAACACCAACATCGACCTCGAGCATCAAATCTATAATCAGTGGCCGATGTGGGTGGAAGAGCAGCTGGACCGTGATATTACTTTCTTTGGACGAGTTGGATGATTTGATTGGGCAGCGAGAAGAATGATATAAGTAGTTTGCATGGAGTTGGATATTGAAGCGCGGTGCCTTTGTAGGAGCGATATCTAAGCAATGTAGGTGTGAATATCGATATTGACTGAGCCTGCCCGTTCTTCAATCCAATGTGACGTTTTACAGACATATTCAAAGCTTACCGTCCACATCTCCAACAACTTGCTAAGTAAGCCATCATATGCTTGAACACTGTATCATTTCCATCTAACATTAATCGGGCAACGCTATGCCCTGCGCCTTTATGCAGATGACTCTCTATCTTCCCCTACTTCTCGGCACTGCCCCAGCGAAGCCCCCACTGATTGGACCTCGCATTCATCGTATTCCACGCATCTGGATATTGTGTGGGGTGCAGATCACGAGATGAACCAATCGTAGATGAGAATGCCACAGGGCTGAAAGACGCCTTGCCTTAGCATCATTGAGGGACATTGCATCGTATTCTTCGGGTTTGGCGAAGATCCAACTGTAGAGTGTGGCAGTTAGTGAGGGACGTGGTGGATGCTCGTGAGTATATAACTATATATACGGCTTGTTCTTAGCTTCAATAATAAGGGAAAGTTTAAGGACACAATCAAGAACTTGCCAAACTTATACAAGTATCGAAGGTTACTACAATTTCCCAGCACAACAACACTACTTTGTCTATATTTCCTAAGGACCCTAAGATGTCTTCAAAGATCGAAACCATCTCGACTTCAGTCTCTGAACTCGGCCGTCGCTCCTCCAGACACTCGGCTCTTCCTCCTGACTACGAGATCACCGAAGCTGTTGAACCATCTCGTCTCTCACCTGTATCCTCCTCCACAAATTCTCTCCCTGAGTACTCAGCCCTCTACATCAACACTCCAGCATCATCTTCCTCAGCACCGGAATTCTACCCTACGAAACAGCTCCAAATCCAAGCTCCCGGCTTTCCTCTCCTCAGTCTCCCCCTACCGCCGCGACCAGATCCCATCTATATCTTCAACGTCGCACCGTCAGGCGAACTCGATGAAGCTGAATATGTCTCTATTCGACTAGCTCGCAACTCGGGTTCTTGCTTCCTATCACGCGTCAACGATCCTACGCAAGCAGCGCTCTGCACCACGACATACCGCTTCGGTCCTGGCAAGCCGCCCAAGATTCGACTTCTTGGGAATGAAACTTCTGAGAATAGGCATATGGAGGACATCGAGATAAGCTGCAAGGGCGTTTTGACTCGCAGCGTTGTCATGCGCACTCATCTCGGCACCTTTGAATGGCGATATAGTTCCCGCGCCGAACGTCGCGCCGCACAAGCTACCGTCGGTGAAGAAGTTGACTGTCTACTAATTCTCGACCAAGTCATGAAAGTCGCTGTTGCGGGAGGAAAGCAAGAGGAGCGAAGACGCAAGGTTGCTCAGTTTGTGCGAAGCGGTGAGCTGCGGACCCAAGGCTCGAGAAGAAGCTCGGCTGGAAACGGTGGACGGCTCATGCTTGATCTACGCGAGTGGATGGATAAAAAGGATGAGGCGGTTGAGATGGAGATACTCGCTGTGACGAGCTGTGTGTCCATGATGAAGAAGGAAGTTGATAGGAGGAGGATGCATCAGACCATGGCGATCATGGGCGGTGCTTCAGGTGGAGGAGGTTGAAGCCAAGATCGAAATAGGATTGATACACGGCTGGTGTATTGTTTTGAATTATCGGATCCGGTGCTTAAGTTCTTAGCTGGTATAATATTGTTAGATATGTTTAAGCAAGTGTGACACTAAAATATATAGAGACCTTGTTCCTCCCTCTGGTATCCTAGTTCAGTCCCGCACATCGGCTGCCGCAGTCTTTTCTCCAGGCCCCAACGCGAGCACTTCTGCTGAGGGATTTTTCTGCTTCTCGTCCAAGTTCGCATTCTCGAGGTCTTTCTTGCGGCATTTGCACTTGTACCGTACCGAGCATCCTTGTTTCTCACCAATAAAAGGGTCGTTCCGGCATGATTTACCAAATAGCTCTAGCAACAATACCCACACTGACAGCGCCAAGGTAATGGATATAAGATTCAGCGAGTTGAGGCTTTTGGCCATTGGGAGGAAGAATAGAATGAGACAGACAAGTGCCCGATTGGCTAACCGCGTCTTCTTGGACAGGCGCCGAGTTGCTGGATGGCGATGATCATGAGAAACTGCAATGAATCCCATGGAGAACAACGCGACAGCAAGGCCGTGGCAGTAGAAATAACGAATTCCGTTGGCGATCTCGGGATCAGCGTCGGGCGTATCAGCTACCAGGACGAGCTTTGACAATCCAGCAGACGCAAGGATGTAGCCCATAATGAAGGGGAGATGAGCGTAGTGCCATAAAGACGCTTTAAGTGTCAATAAAAAGCCTGCAAGGGATATATGGACCACTTACACGATATTATAGAGCGTCGAATGGCATGTATGTTGATGTTGCTACCGTCAACATCAAAGTAGATCCAATTGAACACAAATGCCTGGCAAAGTCCAAGAACAGCCTTGCCTAGAAAGACATCGACAGTGTAGCCTCCGTGACTCTGGAACATAGGCCCCATAACAGAATATCCAAATACCAGGGAGACAAAGGCATTGGTTCGTTCAACTCGATGCTCAATGTTGACAGCAGGGAAGAACTCAAAGATACCAGATATATGCTTGATAAGCTTTTTGTTCTGGGGAGCCGTTCGACTGTATTGAAACAATCCAGTAAGGACGCTCTGGCCGCACATGTCCAAGATGATGGCTATCCATATGAGTGCTAGCCGAGACGGCATCTCGACGTGAATACTAGCAATCCACAGGGCTGCAGGGACAATGATGTTGAGAGCTTGACAGAGCATAACGCCTCGGACCATAGGTAGAAGATAGCCGGTTGTCAAAAAGTGGACAACTCCTCTGAATCGGGCCGCGAGATAGAATGACACCAGCATTGTATATGTGTTGTGCTCACCCTCATAGAAGGCGTATGTCATGTTGGTGGTGAATCTATCGAATTAGATTGATTGCTTTTCACTTCCCATGGCCAACGTACCCTAAGAGACATGCAATCTCGAACAGAATCTCCAATCGGGTGAAGACGTCGTCTGTTTCAAACCAACTCAGGATCAAGGTGATGTCTGACCAGATTTTCCATGACATGATGAACGTGATCACAAAGCGCAGTAGCTCTTTACCAGTTGGTTCTGCCCAGACATGCTCACCATTGGCATGGATTATGCCGACTATTCAACTATTGAGCATGTGCTTGCCATGACAAAGCCTGGGGTTCTTACCATAGAGAAGATCGAAGAAGAGCTCGATGGCCATGACTTCGGTGTTTTCTGAAGCACGCCACAACAGGCCTTTATGAAACCACTGCTTCACGACTGGCTTCTTGAAGAGCTTGATAGTCTCTCCCAAACGAGGCTGGCTCCCACCTGATCCAACTGATAGAGTATCAGACGTGGACATGTTGGACGAATCGATACCAGGAGAGGGCCCATCATCATCATAAGTTCGCAATTCAGCACCATAGCCAAACTTATCGAAATTGGCGTTCAGGGCTGCCGTGTTGGTAGAGAGTCGATCGAGGTGCCCATTGACCAGGTCGAGCTGGCTTTGCATGTCTTCCCATTCATCAAAGGCGGGACCATGTCGTTGTCGAAAGTGAGCTCGGCGACCCTCATGGTGATCTCGCGTCTCCCTGAGATAGTTGCAGTGTTCTTGTGATCCATGGACAACGATCTCAACTTGGATGTCACTCCGGTTGCCGTATTTTTCACGTAGCGAGTCGAGATCTTCGGGTAAAGAGGCAATCACCTTTCTGCCGTTGGGCAGGGTAAACTCCTGCGGCCGCCTGCGTCGAGTAGAGGTGATGAAGGACATTTCAGCACAACTGATTGAGCTTGCAATTTCGAGAAGGGGAACAGAGCAGCATTATATGAGAAGGAGCTGAAAGCTGCAGGATAAGCACAGGGCCAATGGATTTAGCTCATTGGGCGGCCGCCATTGTATTTGCCCCTGTTAATTTGATGCCGCTATCATTGGCTTTTGATGATGTGTCTCACGCCTTCTTTGAGAGTTCCCCGCAGGTGAAGCTGCACAACCATGGCAAGGCAACATTATGATAAGCTTACTGTTTCATTTAAGCTTAACAAGACGCAGGTAATCACGACTTAGCGATCGACAAACAGTTGTGTCTATTAATGAGATACAACGTCTGCTATAAAGGAGTTTCGAGATTGGAGGTTTCTTAGTCTTGCAGGAGTGTAATTTATTAGAGCTAGATCCAGGCACATAAACGCAAGGGTCTTCCCGTTGCACTACCGTAACACAACTCGAAGTCACGTGCCAGATCACCACCTCCCGGCTGTTTCCCGGCCTCACTAACAAGATGCTGCCTAAGGCTACCGGTCCTAGCTCTGCCGTTGTCCGGTAATTCGGAGCAAAGACTCAGCCATCACCAACTACCCAAACCCATACCTCCTAATCCAAACTTCAACACCGCCGAAATGACTGCTGCGTGGAAAGCCGCTGGCCTTACGTACGTCAATTGAACCCTAGGACCCTTGCCGGTTCGATTATTGGCGTCGCCTGCCTCCCGAACGATAACCAAGAAGCTAACAATTCCTTTTTCGACAGCTACAACCGCTACCTGGCCGTCGCCGCCCGCGTTGTCCGCCGCAGCTTGAAGGAGGAAAAGAGAATCGCTGCCGAGCGCCGAGGCGAGATGGAGCTGCGATTCTCCAAGTGGCAGGTAAGGCGATACAGAACTTGAAGAAACAAGAGAGCGATCAAAAACTGACGGGTTAATTACCGCAACAGAACGGCAAGCAGGGTGAGCCCCAGAACCTGGCCACCGCCAACGCCGCCATTGCCGCCGAGAATGCTGCTTAAGCAGATCGACGACCTGGAGATGATTGCGCGTGGGATAATGGGAGCGTGGCGCCCGAGAGGATTGCCCGGCTCAGATGAGATGAGATGAGATGGACAATTGCTCAGGGGAGCCGCCGACTGCATGCACCTATTGCCACTGTATCATAACGATTGTTGAATGTACCAATCAGCTCAAAAACGACGACTACAATTGACGCGCAGGAGTGGCTGGTGAATATTGAACTGTCATGCTGTAAACGAATTGACGTACCATGATAATCGCGGTGGGACGTCCGCATCTCAACTTTCTGCAACCCGGCTACAGCCGAACCAACAGCTCTCCACAAAAACCGAGTATCAACAACACATAGACGTCTCGCTTTGCTATAGGAAATCTAATCGTGATTTTATTATATGTTCATGCCGAACCTCATGACTAGTGCGTTGCTATGAATAGCATTTTGATCCCAATTTTGGCGATATGTCATTCACTCAAAGTACGTAGTAGTGGAGCTATCACCAATTCTACCTATCTCCCTTCTCACACCTTCACCTTGTATCCAACATCTAATATTTGTACCTTCCGTACAACTCCCAAAGCACACAACTGATGCAGTACACCGTAAATTCTTAATAAGACAGCCTGTCACGTCACATAGTTGATATGGCCGACTTCGGTATCGGAATTCCGGATGGTGGGTACCCAACAATACCTTGCCTTCAGTTCTGTGATGTCGTCAAAGTCTTACTCTGGGAGCCTAGATATCGCGAGATTGTCGCTGGATCAACAATATGATCCTCCACCACCGCCACCGCCAGATATCAAGACTGCAGGAATAGTCGCTACGGATATCACGGATAAGTTCTCAGAAGCTGTCAAGAGTATGTTTTCTGTTGCTTGTTTACTTCGTGATGACCCCGCCATTGACGGTCTCTTCTTACCAGCTCTCGCACCGGGACATCTCGTCAAAGATGACTTATTTACGTTGTTCGAGTCTGTTGCGGCTCTCGAGGTAAGGTTATTGTGGATATGGTAGCAGGCCTGAGACTGACATGCCTAGATTATGGATCCAAAGATGGATAGCGGTTGCGTCGAATCACCAGATGAGCTCGAGGAGCTCTACGATGTTACTCGGCCGCTTCTCCCAGCGGAGGTGCTAGGAATTATAGATCAGCTTCTCTGTCACGAGGTCAGTATTTGTCTACTGGTTGCTAACTAGAGCTAATTCGTCTATTCAGATGGCATGGCATCAGGGATATCCTCTCTCACAGACTCTGTTTACGAGCGTCTATGCCGAGGCGATTCTGACACCCACGCCACGGTCCGTCGACGAAGCTCGCTTCGTCCGCAATGCACCAAAGATTTCTTCCGGACAGCCCAGTATGCTAGAAATATTGAGGGCGTATTGTCTCGGTTTGCTGAAAGCTTGTGGCTATGTCAACGAGCGGATCAGATCAGAGCACTACTACGAGGTGAGTGCGAACGCCCTCATGGCGCTTGGTCTGAATTTGGCTGACGAAGAATTTGAAGGAGGAGGACTTCGTGACAAATACATACAGCCGTGCTCTACTTGCAGACATACATCCTCAAGCTATCCAGCAGACCATCCAAGAAGCGAGGGACCTACTGGGTACACTAAGCAACGAGATCAGCGATGACATTCGCGAGGCGCTCGACCAGCGGCTACAGCTAAGATCGTATTTCTTAGAGGCGACAGAATGTCCCAAGCATATGAGGGAACCCGACGTGGCAAGAAAGCCATGGCTGGAAGGCCTCAAGATTCTCCCGGCCATCAAGACATCTCATACCCTGGGACGGCCTGTCGACGACGCTTTTAGTGCCAAACTTCAACGGAAGCTTGCCAGCACCATGCCTCCGAGGCCAATTGTACAGCTAAAATTTGACGATGCATTTGGTCACTTATCAAGACTGTTCAAGGACGGTGCTGAACTGATTGATGTGCTACACTATACCGATTCCCAGTGTCTTCAGGTAAGACGAAAAGCCTACCCTTTGAAGGACTAGATGTTTACGTGCTCAGACCTTCGTCTCGTACTTCCAAGCTAAGAAACCCCAACCGCTGGTTTTCGTGCGGACCTTGCTCCAAACGTTCCTCTTCAACGAGATGGAGGTTCTAGGCTCAATGAGCATCCGCCAGATACTAGACGATGACTTTTCCATCGTGTCTATGCCAGCCAGCCTCCAACTTGACCGCAACAACGATGAAGTCGAATTCCCCCAAGACCCGCGATTCGTCGTTGCTCAACAGATGGAACTGTTCCGACAGAGAGCAGCGCAACCATTTCTAGACATATTCAGGACTTTTTGCCAGAACCGGTGTCGCGTGCGGCGCACACTCTGTCATGTCATCCGCGACTGGGAGAACCTTCAGGTTGACGCCGAAGAGATCGACCAGAGGATCCAAGTCAAGTTGAATGAGCAGCCGATGAAGCAATTGTCAGGCACGAGTACCGGATCAGTCGAGACGTGGTCGCTTCCACTTTCATCCTGGACGTATCTGTACAAGATCCGCCAGATGGAGTGGATTGTGCAGCTTGGATTTGAGCTGGAAGTTTACCAACCAGACGAACTCGCCGGCATGTATTGGTACCTAAACTACCTCGCCAAGTGGAGGGTACAGCACACAGAGAGGATTAAATCATTCATCATCCGAAGGGTGGAAGAATCACGCGCATCATCTCGGCCTCGAGATCCCGCCGTTGATCGCCAACTTGAGCGATCTCTTGCCTTTATTCGGCTCATGCTGCTCGATGCCGCAGTCACATGGGAGCTGTCGGATGCACTATCGTGTCTCTATACGGCTCTCATGCGGCTCAAACTGATCAAGGTTCCCCCAAGGCCATATAGTAACGATGAGTTACGTTTCGATCTGCGCATGAGACCATTTGCTGCGATTGGTCTGCCACCTCTCCCGAGCTTCCAAGAGTTTACGTTCGGAACTGCACAACCAGAGTCATCCACGGTGGACATTCTGCGGTACGCAGAGAGGGCGCTCAAGGGTGCCAAACAAGGGCTTGAGGCTCTGAGCAAGTTGCCTGCTGAGGAGGCGTTTTCAGTTGGCTCCCACGACAAGTGGCTCCCCTCCAAGAAGAACGCCCTCAAGGCATGCATTGCAACAGGCCTCGCAATCACAGCAGTGCAGAAAGCATCGAAAGGAAACGCGAGCGACTTGAAGGTCAAAGCTGAGGTGCCGACGCCGGACAAATGTTATCATGACTGGTGGATTGTCCCCCGTATAGTCACTGTCTGAGAGGTGTTAAAGGATACCAGGGGGGATTAAAAAAATAGAACGGGTTATAGTTCTGTGTATCTGATAGCTACAGCTGTACATTTGGGTATCCAAATGAGAATTACCTCCTCCTCCAGCCTTCCAGCCTTCCTACAACTAGCCTTGGTTCTGGACTAGAGCAGACTGCAATCCGGAACCATAAAACACAACGCCTTTTCCATCGTGCCAATCTCAAATTGTTAAACCGAATACATTCTCACCGAGAATGTTTTCCGATAGCCGGGACCAGGCATAAAAATGATTGGATGTCTTCAATACTACGTCTGATAAGAAAACAGGTCTAATGTGACCAGCGACTGAGCTAACTAAGCGGCAACGCGTCGCCGAGCGGCCTGGGCCATTCGGAGTCGGACAGTCTGCTCATATAGTACGTCCTTGAAGGCGAAGAGGAGAGCAGCAGTGAGCACACTCTGGGTAACTTTGGGGCCAATACCTGTCGACAACTTAGCGTATTGTCAGCGTGAGACTAGCGATTTGATACTTACCTCGGTAGAGACCAGAGTAGCCGCTCTCCCGCACGATGCGAGCGAGGGCACTGAAAGAGCCCTCCTTCTTACCCTCACTCTGGACGTGCATCTGAGACTTGACGGTGATGTAAGGATAGGTGATGGCAGTAGCAAACAGCTTGCCCAGGGCACCAAGGAAGAAGGCGACGGTAGGGGTCACCTTGCGACGCTTCTCAACTGTATTCTTGAGCTGCTCAAACAGAGTGTACTGAAGAATGGGGTTGATGACGAGGACAAGAGCTGGGATGACACCAGCGAAGAGAGCCTTAGGACCCTCGTTCTTGAGGAGGAGGAGCAGAGTGCCGATGGTGCTGGGAGCCTTGACAGGCTTAGTAGACTCGCCGGCCTCAACATCCTTCTTCTTCTCCTGCTGGCGGGTGGTAACTCGGGTGTTGACGACCCAGATGGGGTTGGTGATGATGACGGTGGCCGAACCAGCAATAGCACCGGCGATCATAGACTCGACGGTGGTGAGCTTGGAGCCAGCGCGACCAGCCTTGGCAGCGGCCTTCTCGAAGAAACCGCGGGTCCATTCGTACCAGTAGTAGTAGACAAAGTTGGTGATGCTGATGCCGAAGAGGGCCGAGTTGATACCAGAGTAGAGGCCTGAGATACCCTCACGGGCGATGATGTTGCCAACGGCCTCGCTGAATCTGCTCTCTGCCTTCTTGGACTCGACCTGGGCGCGTGTGGAGAGGGTGATGAGAGGATAGCTTTGGATATTGTCAGCGCATTATAGCGCGTCATTATCCATTCACAGCACTTACGTCAGGATCATGGACAAGAGACCACCTCCAGCGCCAGCAAGAGCGTGAGCGACATTGTCGTTCTGGGGAATGGCTGGGGCCTCGGGCGCTTTTTCAATCTCAACCTTGTTAGGTGTGATCTCGACCTTTGTGACAGGCGAGTCGATTTGAGGAGTCGTCTCCTTCTCGGCGTTGTCTGACATGATGCCGTTTGGAGATGTATATACGTAGGCAGACAGGCAAGTAGCTAAGCTTAAGCGAGAAGCGTGTAAGCTGTTTTTGTGTAATTATGATTGAATTGAAACTGGGAGTGTACAGTATTAAAAACCTGGGGAAAGGAAACCTACAGTTGGCGCGGGGCCGTGCTCGATTATAGATAGATATTTAAAAGCTTGATTTACAGGCGTTTGTCTCGGGATCGGCATGTCCTGACTCGAGAGCTTAGCTTCTGAATTAAGGCGAGGTAGGTGCTACCCCAAACATACTGTACCGAGGTCGGGACGGGAATTGATACCGAGTAAACTTTCCTAAAGTCGGCCATTCTTCCGCATCTGAAAATGAAGTCACGCACCCGTGCCTTCCCTGCATGTGACGTGGGGAAAAGGGACATGGGCGGGCAGCTTGAGATCGTTGCCATCTTGAAGCTAGTCCTAACTAGGGCAATATGAAGAGAGCCACTTATATATCGTTGTTATTATTACCGACGACCAAAACTCGGGATGCAAGCCCGGAGCCAAGGAGAAACAGAAGATGCGGGAAAAGAGGGCGCTAGGCCCCATCCAGGCTTAAGTAAACAAATCCACCCGCCACCACGCTCATCCTTGTCCAAACCCAACGCACACCGCGGGTTTTGCAACGGTAGTGCGCGCATGCATTTGGCATTTACATTCCATGAATGAATAAGACCAACACCAGCCGTCAATGCCAAAGCGCAAAAGGTCAGGCGTTGACTCCGATTCCTTCTCCGTTCGCTGGCACTCAGTGGCCGATATGAACACGCCCAGCGCGGATATTATGTCGTCGCCTGATCCTCTAAACGATACCGTTGAACAGAGTGTCATGCTGCCTTCATCCACGCGCCGCGTAGTGCGCAGCAGCCAACGATCCAGCCGATTTTCGTCCATGGGAACCTCGCCTAGGAAGCAGACTTTCGAACTCGAGGTTGGAGATAATCAGGCGCCCCAGAAATTACTAGTTACGGTCGAGACGGAGGAACCAAGCGCGACGGCAGGTCCGGGCAGCGCGCGACGAAAATTATTCCAAACTTCGAGCCCCTACCTACCGATATCGCGACGAAGAGAAATGGCGACAACTACGACCGTGCCGTTAAAGAAGGCGATTGAGGAGCAGGTTGAAGATCTCAACGCGACTCCGAGAAGACGAGGTCGGCCGCGAAAAACAAATGGTACACCGCTACCTAGCGCAGGAACAAAGAGAAAATCAGGAACACCAATAAGCCGAAGCCCTCGACGAAAACGCACGACGAAAGACACACCGACAACAGATAAAACAGCAGAGAGCAATACAAAGCCAACACCTGGAACAAAAAGACGGGGTCGGCCACCAAAGAATCGTTCTGTCGAGCCGTCTAGCGAGTTGGGAAACGAACCAAACCGGGGGATTACTTCAACTGCTAGAGGATCGCGGCGACGCCAAGAAATCGTGCCTGGGGATATCGAAGTGGTTAATGAGGTCGCCGAGCTTCCTCCCCTTCGCGCCGACGACTCTCAACCCGATAACGATGTGACGCTGATAATCACGCCTTCTGAAGCTGAGGCAAATCAGTTACGCGCAAATCGAAGTGCGAATAACAGCGCGCCTGTTCAGCAATCAGAACCCGATTCGGATATCTGGATGGCAACCTTGGACGATGAACCAACTCCACGGCCTGCAAGTCGCGCAACGCAAGCCGTACCTGCTCTGTCAAGTCCGGATCATGGAGCAGGCGCGGATTCATCAGATTTTGGAGATTATGGATACGGGCCTGCTGGAAGTGATGTCTCTTCCGCAGACGAACCCCAAAGCGATATTCGTCCTGGAAACGAAGATACTGTCGCAGCAGGCGAAGAATTTAGTATGATTTTTATGGATTCGCTCCCGTCGTTACAAGCAAGCTTGCGCAGCTCTGTACGAGATATAACCGAAAACGATATTGGCGAGGAAACCAGCATGATCATCAATAACACCTTAGAATCTCTACGTCAATCTTTACAGGATCGAGACAGACCCGATGCGAACCACGAAGCTACCGAGGCTCGAGAGAAGAGTACCGGAGCACCTGAAGAAGCCCCGGCGCCAGTAGAACCCCGAGAGGAATTGCAGCAGTCTACGATTCGTCCACCTATGACACTTTCACCCAATCGCAATCTGACTCCCAGATGGCTTCAGAGCCCTCGAAGAATAGGCGCTTCTCCTTTGCGGCATCAAGTATTAAAGTTAAACACGCGAGAGAACGGCGATGCAACTGAATATCACAGATCTCCCCTTGCGTCTCAGCGACAAGACTCATCACACCTCGAGAATGAAGATTCAAACCTGTATGATGATTCATTCTCAGAGATTCCTGACGCAGTACTTGAAGCTGCCACGCCCCGGCGGCCTCAACCAAGCGCTAGAGACTTCCCATCACAGAACGAAGATATTGAGATGGAAGACGCGCAGCATATCCAGCTTGAGGAACACCTGGAGCAGGAAGATCAACAAGTACCTGGACAACAAGAGGTACATGAGGAACAAGACGAAACTGGCCCTCTACCAGCCTCAAATGCAAGTGCCGCCTCTCGCACTGATGCAGGACGCCTTCCTACCCCTGACAACACACCTCCAAATATTGAAGTTGAAAGCGACAACCTCCGAAAATCTACCGCTGCATCGCAGAACTCTGCCAAGTCTGCCTCGTCTAGAGGCTCTTCTCTGAAGAACTCATCACCTGAGCCCACAAGCCAGGCTCAGGTTCCCCAAGAAATTATAGAAGAGAATGTTGACGAAGCCATTGATGAGTCGGTCAATGAGGATAACGAGCTCGTTATGGATGAGATCGTGGTTTCTGCACAAGGACCGGACGACGAGTCTGACGTGGATAACCACATGTTAGAAGAGGCAATTATAGAAGAAGAAGCCGAGGAGGAGCCAGAACGGGAACAAGAGCTCCCCGAAGCCGCCGTGCCCCAACATGCGCATTTGTCTTTGGAGACCGAAATTCAGCAGCCAAAGGTGACGCCGCTGAATCAACTCACATCACCTATCCAAGAACCTCAGTCGCTACCTGAAGTAGTATCAGAGAGGACCCGTCGTCCTACGTTGTCTCCTATTGTTAGGGCAGGGCGCGCTTTACAAAGTGTGACATCAGATCCTCCTTCACCCGAGACCCGGGAGCACCATCTACGAAGCCCTTTCAGGCGTTCTGCTAACAGAGAATTGGGGCCGAGCGAGACTCGATCCAACCGACGTCTAAGCACCAGCCCTGGCAAGTCACTGGCTGTCACCGATGATCCTTTCGGAACAGATACCAGACACACAGGCCAGGCTAGCTTTATGGAAGCTCTTGAAAAGACCAGTCGTGATTCCTCGCCGCGCCACCGCCGAACAGCGTCCAGGGAATCTATAGCGAGCTCGACTCATTTCCAGGCACCCAGTGAGGGTGGAATGAGTTGGGTAGATAATGAAGGCCCAATCAGCGACAACCTTCGTGGCGATGTACCCCTAGCGGCCTTCGCACGGTCAACGGCCGCGCTTGCAAGGAGCCCATCCATCTCCCATGGCCAAGTAGATGGAGCAATGGACGACGCGGATGATGAGACTGAAGATGCAGGTGATGATATGGACCTGTGGGAGTTCGAGGCGCAACGGTCAAGCCCTCATGTAACCCACCAGCCGTCCCCGGAGAGAAAGCCTGAATCGCCTTTCCACAGACGGAGCAATCTACCAAGCCCTTGGAGGAGGCAGGCCAGCAGAGAAATGCAAAGAGCGGCAGGCGTTGAACACCAAACGACAACTGAGCCTGTTGAGGAGGAGCCCATGGAAGATGAGCAGGTATTGCAAACGGATGTCGTGGAGGTTACCCAAGAAGAGCCATCCCAAGCAGAAGAGTATTCTCTTCTTGCTCAAAAGGAAGCTGAACAAAAACTTAACAAGGCTCCTGAATCTGCAAAAGCTAATCGCTTCGACCTCTCAAGTTTTTTCTCATCCCCAGCAACCTTCCCTGGAATGTTGGCTGATAAGTTCTCACCCCTGAAGAAGATGTCAGTCTTCGGAGCACGACCTATTGAGCCCGAGCCTGAGCCTACGGAAACGGAGCGGACATTACCGACGAGCTCCATGTTTCCACATGTGCCGCCAAAGGAGTTTGAGTCCCGGGCGAAGCCCAGGGCTGGTTTCTTCTCTCCTGTTCGCGCTGCCCGGCCAGTGTCAAGACGAGAAGAGTCTGAAGCATTCCAACAAGAGTCTCATTCTCGACCAGGGTCAAGGTCCAACTTATCATCGCCCCGTCGACACTCCGAGGCATCTTCAAGACAGGAAGAGGAAGAGCACGACGTCTCGCTACAGGAAATCTCTGAGCAGCAAACTGAAAGCGAACAACAGGAGGAACCCGAACAGCAAGAGCCAGAGGAGCCAGAGGAGCCAGAAGAAGCCCAACCATCTAAGCTACCCTCAGTTCCTCAAAAGATGAACTTCAGCCCCCGACGCAGACAATCTATCCAGTCTTTCTTCAAGGCTTCCACTCAGTCTCCTGCCCCTGCTGCGGCCCCGGCTACAGGCGCACCCACTCCACCACGTATGCAGCTCTCTCACGCCGACATACAGAGATGGCAGCAACAAACCTCCAACGCCAGTGAGGATTCTTCTGAGCGATCGCCCTCTCGGACTCTCCTCCGACCACTGCCCCCCAAGAATGCCTCCCCTTCCAAGTCGAGTCTGCGCTCTCCGCTCAAGCCACATACTCCTGGCCGCGTGGTTGAGTTTACCAGCAGTGTCCTTTCTCCCGTCGAGCAGGTCAAAGCTCGACAGCAACGTCGACTATCCAACTCCTCAGCAGCATCGCAATCCAGCACCGGTGCCCAGCGACCGCGTGTAGGACCACCACCTCGCCAGACTGCCAATAAGGAGAACAACATTATCCCTCAAGTCCCCATATCTAATGGTGGACTACCAATTAAACAAATCCGTCCTGAACCACTATCCCAAACGGTCTGGACCCGGAAGCACTGGCTCCTGCTGGACGACCTCCTCCAACAGCGCCGCCAGGGCCCATTTAGACTTGACTTTGAACGCTATTCGGACAAATACCTCGGTAAGATGGTCGCAAGCCAGGGCGAGGCCATGACGCTGGAGCGCTGGCACCTGGACTGCGTCGACGCGTTCAAGGCTCAGGTCGGCGGCTGGGACGAGGCCGCACTAGCAAAGAGGTTGTTCGCCCTGATTCTGGGCGAGCAGAGGAGGAATCGAGGAGTTGCCGATAAACCTGTGCGAGCCATGTTTCATTGAACGAGATCAAGACCCCCTTTAAACTTTTTTCTTTTTCTTTTCTTTTTGCATCAAATCACGACGTATGGCATAGTTAGCATCCATGAGGCGTTTTGTTTCATGAGTCGGTTGTTGTTGTTTGGAGATACCATATAGATACTGCTGTTGTTGTATCCTTCACGCTTTGCATACGAACACATACCCCTCTTTCGCAGCGCACATTGTTTGGAGCATTATCCATACAAATTTGGTTATTTAGAGTCACAGACATAGTAGTATAAGACACATGAACAAGTGCAAGCGTTGATCAGCATAGACGATTCTGTTCCCTCTCGAAACGCCTAGTCTAAGGTACTATGACATATTACATACAACAACTGATGGACCTCTCATTGCTGGTCTATTCCAGCATGGACGCCTGGTTCGTGTACAATACATCCACCACACTGCTCAGCTTCTCGATAGTCGCGAGAGCCGCATCATACGACTCATCGCGGTGCGTCTCATCAAAGATGATCAGGCAGCCAGCGCCCTGGTCAAGAACACCAATAATGACCTTGTCTAGGATCATCTGGGAAAGCTTTCGCTCAACCTGCTGAGTGTCGAGGCCAACCATCTTTGCGATGTGATCAATCTCAACCCGCGAGAAAGGCTCGATGACCTTGATGAGGTTCTGCTCGAGCATAGCATCGTAGAGGCGGCGGAGGTGGTTACGGATGAAAGCGTCGCTGCCTAGCTCGTAGCGGTATGAAGACAGGGCGCGCTCATACTCCTCCAGTGATCGATTCGAGTGGGCTCGGGCAATAGCCTTCATAGCCTCTAGGTTCTTGCCGGCGTACTTGAGGGCTTGCTTCGAAGTCATGAGGTTGTTGACGTCGTCAACCAAATTGAGCATGATCTTGCAGAGGAGCATATACTGAAGGGCAGCTTGAGCCCTGATGCTTTCATCTTGAGAGTGATAGCCATCCAGAGCCTCGATGAAGTAGGAGAAAGCGGTGTTGAAGTCCTTGTCCTCGGCATGGAGCATACCACTTTGCATGTCGAGGTTGGCCTGTAGCATCGGAGGGGTATATACGCTGGCGGCGCTCGTTCGTGCGCTGGTCAGAGCCGCACGAGCCTTGGGAATGTTACCGAGGGCGTGGTAGACTCTCGACTCAAGAAGCTGGACTTCAACGAGGCGGAGCTTGTCGTCGAGGCGCTTGAGCTCGCGTAGGAGGTTATTGATGAGACCGAGGGCTTCATAGTAGGATTGCTTAGCCATCTGCAGAGCAACAAGGCGGACCTCGAGGTCCTGTCGCTGGAAAGCGCGGCGCTCGGCGGTAGCCCATTCTATGCAATCTTTGGTAACGGAGATTTCGACATCGGTGCTATCGGGGATTTCCTTGATGAGGTCGAGCAGCTGGCGAACTACGTAATCATGTTAGCTGGTTGTGATAAGCTGGCGCGAGGCTATGTGATGCTCAAAACATACCCAGCTTTGCTGACTTTGCCTTTGCAAAAGAAGAAAACACTGTCCGGCTCTCCTTCAGTAGGGTCACCAACTCTTGCAACTTTCTGTCGTAATCGTTAGCGGGGCACAACAGAAGCGATTGTGAAGAAGTGCGCACTTCTCGTCTCGGTACAGCTCGCCTAGGCTGATCAAAGCAGTCTCATACTCGCGGGTAGCGGCATCAGATGTTGTGCTGGGAGCCTTGGAGATGATGTCCTTGTAGATGGCCTCAGCCTTTCTGGGGTCGGACTTGGCGAGCTTCTGCGCTTCCTGGACCCTCGCCGATTCGGCCGCCGCCATTGTGAAGGATATGTTTGCGCGTGTCGGGGAAGAGAAGAGGGTCGTAGTTGGGGGAGTTGGGAGCACTAATGGAGGCGGTGAGAAGAGGTTGAGGCGTTGGTGGGTAGTGGTCGTTATGATGAAGTTATTTTGTTCGAGGTAGACTGTAGCTACCTTACCTTGCCTTACCTCTTACCTTAGCCTCCAGGTTGCCAGAGCACGACGTAGGCCAGCGAAAGAGTGGGTCATGAGCCTCACTCAAAACGGATAGCAATTGGATCGTTGATGCAGCAGCGGGTTTTCATTGATCCGTAGCCTACCAAGTTACCCTGTAAAGTGGGTGCAGAATAGAAGCTTCCCGCCCCCGGAACAGCAGCCGGTGCGACCCTTGGACTATGCGAAGCGAATCATGCCGACAGCTTAAAATTTCAGTCCTAACTCGGAGCTCCAAACTTCCTGATACCACTTCAAGCCACTGCACACTTGCTCAAGTGCACCAGCCTCTTCCCCATTCTATCTCCTCGTCATTCCTCGTCTTCATTCTTCTGTAATTTAAAATCTCATATACCTCACAATGTTCCGCCGGGCCATTGCTACCTCATCCCGTGCCTTGCGCACTGCTCCCAAGTTCGCCGTCCCCCGACCCTTCATCCAATCGCAATTCCAGGCGGCGCCCGCCTTCACCTTCAGATCAGCCCAGCCCGCCGCGTTAAGATGGTACAGCGACGCCAAGGAGTCCGAGGCTAAGCCTGCTGAGGAGGCCAAGTCGGAGGAGAAGTCTACCGAGGGTGAGAGCGATCCCCTCGCTGAGCTCAAGAAGAACCTCGAGGCGAAGGAAACCGAGGTCAAAGACTGGAAGGTTTGTAATCATTGTGAGGTAAGGTTCTCCTAGACAATGCTGATCCTCTCCTAGGACAAGTGCCTCCGCACTGTCGCCGACTTCCGCAACCTTCAAGAGCGCACCACCCGTGAGGTCAAGTCCGCAAAAGACTTTGCCATTCAAAAGTTCGCCAAGGATCTTGTTGATAGTGTCGACAACCTGGACCGCGCCCTTGGAATGGTCCCCCAGGACAAGCTCAACGCCAAGGACCGACCTGAGCACCTCGAGGATCTCGCCAACCTGTACGAAGGTCTCAAAATGACCGAAGACATCCTCATGAGCACCCTCAAAAAGCATGGCCTTGAGCGCCTCAACCCTGAAGGCGAGAAGTTCAACCCCAACGAGCAGGAGGCTACTTTCATGACTCCACAGCCTGACAAGGAGGATGGCACTGTATTCTTTGTTCAACAAAAGGGCTTCAAGCTTAACGGCCGAGTGCTGCGCGCCGCAAAGGTCGGCGTTGTCAAGAACAAATAAAAACATCACTCTACTCTGATGCTGGAGGCCATGCGATGGTCACGTCGTCTCCACACAAAGTCGCATGTCGCGTGTAATATTAAACGAGGTTATCGGTTGGCGTTGGCTCAATGTGTGATGCTCCCCTCATGATGGTCATTTTGAATTTGTATGATGGTTACAGATGCTTGGACAGAGAAGAAAAGTTTCAAAAGAGTTGGGACATTTGTACATTAAAAAAAGACGTGCGTGTATAACAGTGGAAGCAAGCGGAGGGTATGGCGTCGGCCAATGGAGGTCGCTTCATCTCATGATCCCAAGGGGCCATGCGCTAGAAATGAATACCTAGGCTGATAACTCAGCTATGATGATGATGAACCAAGTGAGGCCCGGGCTAGAGTATTCGTTACGTTTCTGTGGTGACAAAAAGGTAGAGCTTTACTGTTGCTTACCATCTCAATGCAAGGTGTTTCTCTCCTCATGGATAATTTTCCCACTGTTGACACAAAATTTACCATTGAGCGCATTCAGTATTGCTTTGCACATTTACTCCAACAATCCTAACGACTCAACAAACCATGCCTGCCAAAAGCAATAACAAGAGGGAGACCATCAAAACACCCGGCACCTCAACTGCCTGATGCTGATGATACGGTACATATAGAAACAGCCTGTAATTCTGGTTGCTCCCCTTTCTTATAGTCACTTCCGAAATCAAATGCGCGCGCTTCCTCCCATGCCATGCCATACTTTCAATCCCAAACTATATCCCCTATACCGCAGAGATCAATCTCCTACCTAGGAACGTTAGGAGCCTTCCCCAGCAATGCCTGCGATGTCATCTCTTAGAACTGTTGCCTGCCGCAAGTTCCTGCCAGTGTTAAAACAGCAATGAAAGTAAAGAAATAACGTAAGTGTAAATCGTTATAAGAAACAATGTTCATGCGATGGTCATTACAACTCTTTTAATGCTGGCCCACCGTGCTGCCTTCTTTCTGCACCTCTCGGTCTCCTCTCCCCAGGAGAGGATGATTAGAGAAGTTTGAAGACAATGATGAGTAGGAAAGTTCCTCGATCCAAGAAAAACAATCATTCATCCGTCGCCGGCCGTGGGCGCCTTAGAGCATTGGACACCTTCTCTTCTTCCTCTTAATTTGTCCCGCCCCGGGTGTTGATGACTTGCCCTCCTTAGAAGAACCTGAGGCTGCTGCTGCCTCGATGGTTTTCCGGTCATTAGCGACGACGGTGTTGATAGCCTGCTCAAAAATCTCGTCGACGCCTCGCATCTCCTTGCTGCTGCACTCCATGTACTGGGCGCTCATCTTCTTGGCTACTGCCATGCCCTGCTCGGTAGTGACTGGGGTAAGACCTTGTGTCTTGAGCATATCAATACAGGTCCTCTTGTAACGAAGATCCGATTTGAGCCCGACAAGTACCAGAGGGGTGTAAGGACAGAAGTGCAGGACCTCAGGGTACCACTGTTTTAAAGCAGTCAGTATGTTGTGAAGCTGGAGAAAGGTGTATACGCATACCTTATCAAGGACATTGTCTAGAGAGTTCGGGCAATCGATGGCGAAGCATACAAAGATAAGGTCGGTCTCAGGGTATGAGAGTGGTCGGAGACGGTCATATTCCTCTTGGCCGGCGGTATCCCACAATGCAAGCTCCACAGTCTTACCAGTGGGTGGATGGATAGGATAGGTGATATAGTTTTCAAAGACAGTGGGCACGTATTTCTGATCGGCCTTGTTAGTATTGATACACAGCTGAGCAACAGAGCTACGGAATCGCTTACCTCTGGGAAATAACCTTGGCTGTAGCTGATGAGCAAGCAGGTTTTGCCACAACCACCGTCACCAACAACTACGATCTTCTTGGAAAAGGTGGGTGCTTCTGTAACGTGAGTCGCTGCCGACTCGCGGCCCGTCGACGAGCTCATAGTGGTGCTGACGGTACCCTCGCTGGAGCGAGTTCGCTGTTGGCGTCGGGTCTGCTCGACTGTATCAAAGTATGAGTTGCGATAGTGATGCGACGATGCCATGCTTGGGCGCAAGGCTATCTTGTAGAGTTGCGGAGTAGAGGCTCAAGCGCGAGTCTCTTTCTTTGAGAATCGCTTAGCCTTGGGTGTAGTGGGCCGACTGGTCGTGCCAACGATTGAGATCGCCTTGCTTATGATGCGCTTGTGAAGGGAAGAAGAAGTCGGCTGTATAGCGTTCGTGACAGCGATGCGGGGTGGGAGAGAGAAAAGGCAATCGGTCGGTTGATGCGATGGAGTACGTAAACGGAAAGAAGAGTGTGTAGTGAAGGCGAGATAGAAGGGAAAGTAGTTGTGTGCTGAGTTCTGACTTGAGATGCTAGAACTAAAGAGGTCTGATATGATTGAAAGATGTTGTTGGAGTTGAGTTGAGTTGTTTGCTGCAAGTTTGGACTACTCGCTCAAGTCTAGCGAGTGGAAGGACTATGGGGAGTCAAGTCTCAAGTGTGGCTTTGTTGCACCACCAAGTTACCCGAGTAAACATGTTGACAGGGCAACTGCCATCGGGAGGGCCGCTTGCAGTGAATTGTCGGAGCTGAAAAATGACGGAGGTAAATGGCCCGTGCACGTGCACATAAGAAATTTCCCTGGTTCTTTGTCGCGCCAGGTCCAAGCGCGTTCTCTATCTGCATCCATACTGTGCCCTTTTCTTTCAAATCCTTTTCACCCTTCCTTACTTTTCCAACATAAGGACGAAACACAACAACACATCCAGCAAGGCATTACACTTCGCAGATAGAGCTTACTCGAGAGCAATGGATGTCCAAGCCCCCAGCAAGTACATCACTCTCGTCTCTGGCGATGGCTTTGAGTTTGTCGTCCTCCGTGACGCTGCTCTCGTCAGTCCTATCATCAAGGGTATGCTTGACGTGAGAAGCCAGTTTGCTGAAGCCAAGGAGGCTCGTTGTGTTTTCCAGGAGATGAGGTAGGTTGACATGGTCAATATGCTGCCACCTGATGGCTTGTTCTGTGGATTGATGACAATTCACGATGCTTTCTTGACAGAACAACCGAGGTTTCTCAGTTGGGCTGCATGATTCCTCGCTACACTTGACCTGACCACACGTGCACCTAGCCTGGTTCGCTCAGTCTTTGCGGGATTCATCTCAACCCTAGAAGAGCTAGACGCTGATGATAATGGTATCAACAGCGCCATGGTCCTGGACAAGGTTGTCGAATACTTCCACTACTGGTATCGTTACCGCAACAGCGAGGATGTTCCCGACATGGAAATCCCAGTCGAGCTCTGCCTTGAGCTGTTGGCCGCAGCAGACTACCTGGGCCTGTACCAGTACGCAGCCCAGCCACGCATTGCTGCAGCAGAATGCTTTGTTACTAATCTCATCTAGGGCAAACATGAGTATGAAGTAGGAAGAAGACAGTATTAGGGTCCTCGTTGAACTTGGCTATTTGGCCTTGTTTCGAGTTCAGTCTATCTCTTCATCATATTGCTGTTTGCACAGCATCTTTTTAGACGGCGTTTTGGAGCTAGGACGGTAGGGATACAGTCGAGCCGGCTGCTGCTTTTACAAGACCCAGCAGCATTGTCTTTGTTCTTATGAATGACGGAGCACTTGTACTAGAGAAGGTTGACACACGTCAAGCCAGAACATGATCTAGTTTCTATCATCTGGCGTGCTCCTACGTGACCTGTCACCATTTCAGCATATGCGTTCTTCTCTTCACTCCTCCGTGGGTCGAACGTCTATTAGAGATGGAAGATTAAAGTAACCCTCTCACTCTGCGTAGCTCAGTTGACGCATTGAGCTTTCGCTTTTTCTGAAGGGCGACATCTCTTTATCGTAAAGTTGTATTTGTAAGTGGTGCCTCTACCCAAGGGAGTATCGTAGATCTCTGCAAATGTTCATATCACGGGGGTTATCTTGTTAAATAGGTTACACCATGGCAGTATTAGACCACCACCCTGCCAGCCGAAATCGACCATGTCAGAGGTGACAAGGATAATGTGACTCAAAAGCACTATCCCTTGGAGGTTCTTGCTTTAATTGAGTGTATCTAGACTCGACGTTATTTCATAGGGTTTCACGGACTCTATGCTAGGTGCTGTATCTTTAGATGGCTTAGACAAGTCCTAGTGCTACAATTACCGCAGAAACATGACGCAAATTTCCCTTCAGATGACTCTAAGTGTTATGCTTATCGAATTAGGTCCTATGTCTCACTGATTTACTGAGTCATTGTTTTTAGGCAGAAAATAATGGAACAAAGTACCCCAGCGCCTGGTGCTATCACTGTTAGGTTAGGTAGGGATTGCTTTCCCATAAAGGAGAGTAGTTTCTGCTTGTGTGAACCGAACCCACCTAGCCTTAACCTCCCAACTACAACTACACGACAAACAGCGAAATGGCAGCCAACACATTCGAGACGCAAGGCGTCCGAGTTGCTGTCGAAGGATGCGTGAGTTCGTCTAATCCTTCAGGGTTATTGTCCTACTGTTAACCAATTACAGGGCCATGGCACACTTGACGCCATCTATGCCTCTGTTGAAGAGTCTTGTAAGCAGCGCGGGTGGGATAGCGTTGATATTCTCATTATTGGTGGTGATTTCCAGGTATTTTAAACATCTATTCATCTTCGATTTCTTACTGCTTCTGATCTAAGCTCACAATTCATCGCAGTCAGTCCGGAACGCTGCAGATTTAAGCATCATGTCTTGCCCTGTCAAGTACCGCCACCTGGGAGATTTTCCAAAATATTACTCTGGCGAACAAAAGGCGCCATATCTAACAGTCTTCATTGCCGGTAACCACGAGGCTAGCTCGCATCTCTGGGAGCTGTACTACGGCGGATGGGTCGCGCCCAACATCTATTATCTTGGCGCCGCCAACATTCTGCGCTTCGGTCCGCTGCGCATCGCTGGACTCTCTGGTATATGGAAGGGCTTTGATTACCGAAAGCCACACCACGAAAGACTCCCCTTCAGCACCGACGATGTCAAGTCATGGTATCACGTTCGAGAGTTTGACGTCCGCAAGCTGCTCCAAGTACGGACGCAGGTCGACGTGGGTCTCAGTCATGACTGGCCACGCGCAGTTGAGTGGCACGGTGACCATCAGTGGCTTTTCCAGAAGAAGCGTGCTTTCAAACAAGAGTCCATAGATGGAACGCTTGGTAGCGTGGCGGCTGAGTATGTCATGGACCGTTTGCGGCCTCCCTACTGGTTTTCGGCTCATATGCACGTCAAGTTCGCTGCGGTCAAGGTGTACGACGAGCTGGAACCTACGGCTGAACCAAGCAAAGAAGAGCCGCGGTTCACGACCGATCCGGCTCCAGCTAACGAGATTAATCCTGATGAGATTGATTTAGATATAGACGACGATGATGACGAGCACACAAAAGCTGATCTTGGTCCAGAAGCTAAAAGGAGCGAAGCTGAAACTGAGGACGTTCTTGAAGCGTCAAATGAGGTATCTGAAGAATTGAGAGCGCAGCTTCCTGCATCTTTTGCTCGTCCTCAGCCCAAGAAGACACCAGGACAGCCAGTACCACCTGGGATCACGAACAAAGAGGTTCGATTCCTTGCCCTCGATAAGTGTCTCCCAGGAAAACACTACCTGCAACTCTGCGAGATTCAGCCCTTCAAGCCAGAGACGAGTTCCGAATACCCTCCAGACCGGAAGTCTCCTCGTTGGCGACTACAATACGACCCAGAGTGGCTTGCAATTACTCGCGTCTTTCATGATTCTTTAGTCGTCGGCGATCGAACTGTCCAGACACCTCCTGATCAGGGCGAAGAACATTATCTGCCCCTCATCGAGAAAGAGAGAGAATGGGTTGAGGAAAACGTTGTCAAGGCTGGGAAATTAGACGTGCCGTATAATTTTGAGATCACCGCGCCACCTCATGCTCCTGGTAGTCCTGAGATCGTTAACGAACAGCCAACGGAGTACACAAATCCACAGACCGTCACGTTCTGTGACCTTCTGAGACTTTCCAACATCTGGGATGCGACTGAGCAAGAGAGGCGACAACGGAAAGCACAGGGACCGCCTAAAACAGATCAACGGTTTTCTGGTGGCGGGAGAGGATCTAGCCAAGGTAGAGGTCGTGGAGGGGGCCGTGGAGGTGGGAGGGGCCGAAGCAGAGGGCAAGGGAGAGGTCGTGGAGGTAGGTGGTAACAAATGTAGTCAATTCTTCCACCAATTGTGAGGTTACAGGTTTCTCCTGCAAGATATCATATACCCTCTAGCAGCTTCTGAGAGACACACCTTGGGAAAGAAAACAGGCATCAATATATAATGTTAGAGCTCATTCCGAACTAGCCTTCGGTTCCCTGCTTGACAGCACGCAGAGCAGACGGAAATGTTTCGATATTTCGACGGGTTATACACGGCCTTCAAGCTCTAACTCAACTGGTAATTCTAGAAGTACATGCTAATAAAGTAAAGACCAATTGTCTGGAGAATAAGTTTAATTCAGACCAGTGAGGCTCTAATACTATAGCCAGTGGTGGGGTTGATAGCCAGCTCCGTAGCAACCACACCAATCAGGAAATAGAGTAAACAGTGCAACGGCCCTACGCCATCGCTGCAACTCTACCTTATCGTACAGTGGTACGGTACCTTTACCTTTACCTTTACCTATCAACCTCAACAACAGGGTTCATCCACAACCTCTATACCAAAACACTACGCAGAACACCAGCCTAGCAGTGATAGATACTCGGCAATATCGCATCTGCATATTCGCTCTCAAGATTGAGTACACCCTTGTCTCATCGACCAGCCTCGTTTGTCTCCCCCTCAAACAACCTCTTGGATCGATTGTCCCGCTAACCGCTGGAATGCAGCAGCCATCGCATCTCGTCTTTTGTTGAAACCTCGTCGACCTCACCGTTCACTATGGCTCAAGCCTTCTTAACCACCGTGTTAGTCACTCTTCCTCTTCTCAAGCAGCACAACCACGGAGTCGCCGTACTCGCCGCAAACCGCCGCCATGTTTCGATATCTGAGCCCCAAGTCGCTCTTGACGATAGATCATATGGAGATGACCATTATACCCGTCTCCCTCTCTGCTGAACCCCTGCGTCTTTTGGATGAAGTGACGCTTGCTGACCTGGAGACTGTGGATGATAGTAACCAGCGGACGAGGAACCAATTTCGCCCGCGCGTGGGCAAGGGCGGATCGGCTAGTTATCAACTGCGACAGTATGCTGAGGTGACGCTTGGCGGTGGCAGCCTGCGCAAGATTGTCAAGCTCCCAGAGGGCGAGGATGAAAACGAGTGGCTGGCTGTCAACAGTGAGTTTGACAATGGTCGTTTCTAGAAAAGAGATGCTAACAATAGATGTTAGTGGTGGACTTCTACAACCAGATAAACCTTCTCTACGGAGCCATCACCGAGTTCTGTTCACCGCAGTCCTGCCCTGAGATGAAGGCCACCGATGAGTAGGGCCGCCCTGATAAGATCACCGTTCTTCATAGCTGACAGAAATAAGGTTTGAGTACTTGTGGCAAGATAGCGAAAATTACAAGCGTCCGACCAAGATGCCTGCGCCAGCATACATTGAACAACTCATGTCATGGGTGCAGGCGAACATTGATAACGAACAAGTGTTGCCCAGCAAGATTGGTACATATCACGTCATCCGCATCTTCTGGAGGGACATGAGCTAACAGTCACCAGGCGTCCCATTTCCTAAGTCTTTCCCGGCACTGGTCCGCCAGATCTTCAAGCGCATGTACCGTGTTTATGCACACATCTACTGTCACCACTACCCTGTGATCCGTGAGCTCGGTCTTGAGCCGCATCTAAACACAAGCTTCAAGCAGTACGTGCTGTTTGTTGACGAGCACAGCTTGGCTAGCGGAAGGGATTACTGGGGTCCTCTGGGTGACCTGGTGGACAGCATGCTCAAGAGCGACTAGGAGAAGCTCGAGGGTGAGGCGAACGGAGTTGAGACTTAGCATTGGGGAGTTTTGGGCGTTTCAGGGAAAGTGTTTTTACAGGATGGGAAGCTGTTTAATTGTATGATCATGATGATGATAGGAACAGCTGGCTAGTCGTTCTGCGCGCTGAAGGGACACCGATTCCATACACTTCTGAGACGATGAGTTGTTCAGGAAACAATACGTTATTTAAATATTCAATTTCAATGGATGGTTTCACAAAACCTGCAGAACCATGTTCGCAGATGTTTTCGAGAAGCCAAGAGCTGTAGCTAAGGCATATGTGAGCGAGTTACCTTATGTAATCACAGAGTGGATGCCTGGGCGGTCGTAAGGCATCGAGCGCCCGAAAATTGCCGAGACCCCAGGCTAGCAACAACCTCCAAGTTAATCGAAGCCGAACATCATCACACCCGCCCTTGACTTTGAGTCTTCTCTTCCATCTCTTCTTCCTCCCTCCTTCTCACCAGCAGCCGCCGTCATGTTCTCGCGACAGGTCCTCCGCGCCGCCCGGGTCGCCGCTCCCCAGCGAGCCCTCGCCCTCCGAGCCGCCCCCGTCCGATCCTTTGCCGCCGCTGCATCCCCCGAAGTCAAGCCCCCGATTTCCGTCTTCGGCGTTGATGGCACCTATGCCACTGCTCTGGTAAACACCACCTACTATGAGAAGAACACACCTCCATCCCGACTGGCCATGTGTCAATTGGCTCTTATGACCCAATACACTCCCTCTGTCACGGCACAAAAACCTCAATTGGAATCGCGTCGTCGCTGACACGCAATTTTTTCTTTTGCGTCAATTTAGTACACTGCCGCTGTCAAGACCTCGAGCATCGACTCCGCCGCCGACGCCCTCAACAAGCTCGGCGCTCTCCTTGAGAAGGACCCCAAGCTCGCCGCCGTCCTCTCCGCCCCTACCCTTACCGAGGCCGACAAGAAGGCCATCGTCCAGGAGCTCGAAAAGCAGATCGGCGCCAGCAACGAGACCGTCAAGAACTTCCTCGCCACCCTCGCCGAGAACAACCGACTGGGCCTCATCCCCGGTGTAATTGAGAAGTTCTCTTCCATCATCTCTGCCGCCCGTGGTGAGGTCGAGCTCACCGTCACCAGCGCTCAGGTACGTTTTGGGATATTGCAGATGGGCATGAATTGGGTGTTCTGGGGAGCTACGTCACAGCTATATATACTTGGACTCGACTTCATTGCATGGATGGGACAGGATGGAATGAAATGGATGGGATAATGGGCTGACATTGTCGTCTCTAGGCTCTCGACAGGCGAACCCTCAACCGATTGGAGACTGCCGTCTCTAAGTCCTCCTACGTCGGCCAGGGCCAGAAGCTCAAGGTCACCAACGAGGTACATGTCACTCCAACAACGACACGGACCAATTCCTAACACACTCTCTTCCAGGTCAACCCCGAGATTGTCGGTGGACTCGTCGTCGAGATTGGCGATCGAACCATCGACCTGAGCGTCTCTGCTCGCATCGCCAAGATGAACAAGCTCCTCACGGACTCTCTGTAAAACCACCTTAGTATACAACATCTATTTAGTGTCTCGTTTGCCTCGTCTCGTGGGGTCTGTCACCATGCATAAAAACCTATAAGCGGGTGGCCCGCCGGTTTCTGGGCTTCTCTTCCCCCTTTTCGTTACCCCCCGAACCGATTGTTATTGCATCCCCGGGGTACGGGAGAAGAAGGGCAGATCATCGATGGAAAGAATAGTGTAGGAGGGTGTGAACAGGGCGTGCAATAAATGCAGTTCCCCAATTGACTTCCTTTGTTCCCAGCGTGATACCACTTCGTCTTGTCTTATTTCAGCTGTATCCCGATGACGAGGTCGGAACTAGCGGAAGAACGAGCTCTCACAAAGCAAGGCGTTGGCATCGGTACTATATTCAGTCCCCTCAAACGACCAAGTTCACTAGTCTCACATGGTTCACAGCCCCTGTCACATAGATAGTGTGAGATCGTTGGATTCGCATTACCCAGAAAAGGAAAATGGTACTGAGAAAATATGCCTCTTTATTGTATCATGACTTCTTGGGATGCTGAACGAAACGACTAAGCCCATAAACTCAGGGAACCCCGCTGCTCCAGAACACGGCACAAGTGACAATGTCTTGCTTTTAATAACGCCCAGTTACTTTCTTCTCTTGATAGCGCCAACCTTTCCTTTCACAAACTAACTACCCAAGCCGCCTACGCCTTGGTCTCAAACTCATCGTCATGCGTGTAGGTGCTCTGCTGGTTCTCGTCCTTGTATCTCTCAAGCTGGTCAGAGACGTAGCTGTGCATGTGAGCATCGGCTTCAGTCCGAGCTCTGACTCGATCCGGATCGTCGTGATAAATAGAGTTGGTAATAGACCGCGCATCATCGTCAAAGTCACTGCGGGCACCGATGGAGCGAGCTGTAGATGACCGCCTGATGCGAGGCTTACCTGATTGGGAACTTCCTGTCCCAACATTCCGATGGAAGATGTCGTCAAAGTAATGACCCATGGCAACCGACGGTGTACGAGGGGTGTGGGGGAGGCGGCAGTTGACACTATATAGCGGTTAGTAACGCGGTGCATCATAGATGAGTTCGTAGGAACATGCCCAGTGTCGTGAATCATACGAGCGATTAATCCAGTCCATCCACACTGATGAGTGGCACCCAAGCCGCGTCCGCTGTCACCATCAAAGAACTCATGGAACCAAAGATAATCCTTCCAGTGTTCGTCAAAGTCGAGGCGATCATCACCACCGTTGATGCTGCGTCTTCCGTCATCAGTACGGGCGAAAAGATGCTGCAAGCGGTGCTGAATCTCCTCGGATACTTTGCCCAGATGCATGTAATCACCGCTACCAGTTGGGCACTCGACCTGGAAGTCAGGTCCGTAGAAGAGGAAGAAACGCTGTAGAGATTCTACAAGCAGGAAGTTGACACAGAGCCAAATAGGACCTCTCCAGTTACTGTTGCCGCCAAACAGTCCACTATCTGAGTCGCCCGGCACATATCCAACACAGAACTTCTGGCCGTTGACATCCATAGAAAATGGATTTTCCTTATGATATTTAGAGAGCGAGCGAATGCCGTGATCGCTAAAGAACTCGTCTTCGTCTAGCATGCGCTTGAGGATTTTCTCCAGTCTATCCTTGCTAACGATAGACAACAGGATGCGGTTGCCTTTGCCTCGCTTTCGGATACTGGCCATGTTTCTCTCAGCCAGGTCGCATCGGTTCTCAATAAACCAGTCAACTCTCTTCTTGAATGAAGGAAGTCTGTTGATCAACTCCGGTTCAAGAGTGATGGTCGCATAAAGAGGGATCAAGCCCACTAGCGATCGTACGGGCAGCTGCTGAATCCAGGGGCCGCCCCAAGAGATGGCATCGTAGTAGAAGCCATCCTCCTCATTCCAAAGAGATTTCTCTTCTTTGTTGCCAGTTCTGAAGGTCATTGCATCACTAATGAAGATGAAGTGCTCAAAGAACTTCGATGCAATATCTTCATAGATACGTCTATGCTTGGCCAGCTCAAGAGCTATGTTGAGCATGGACAGACAGTAGAACGCCATCCATCCCGTGCTGTCCGCCTGCTCCAGAACACCTCCAGTGGGGAGAGGTTCAGAACGATTGAACAAGCCAATATTGTCGAGGCCCAAGAAACCTCCCTCGAATACGTTCTTGCCATCTGCATCCTTGCGGTTTACCCACCATGTGAAGTTGAGGAGCAGCTTCTGGAACACGCGCTCGAGGAAGTCCAGGTCCTGACGACCATACATCTTGCGCTCAATTTTGAACGTTCTGAACGTCGCCCACGCATGAACTGGGGGGTTCACGTCGCCAAAGTTCCACTCGTATCTGAATATGTGTCAATCTCCAATATCTGAGGTGTCAAGAAGAGGGTACTATTTACGCTGGGAGCTGTCCATTAGGATGACAGTACCACTCTCGAGTGAACAAGTCAAGCTGCTTCTTAGCAAAGTCCGGGTCGATCATTGCCAAGGGAATACAATGGAAGGCACTATCCCAAGCAGCGAAAAAGGGATACTCCCATGAGTCGGGCATGGACAGAATGTCGTCGCAGTGCATGTGTTTCCACGCCGAGTTTCTGATGTCTTTCCGGGAAGCCGGGGGAGGTGGCATAGTAGGATCACCGTTCGCCCAATGGTCCCAGATGAAGTGATAATGTTGCTTAGTCCACATCATGCCAGAGAAAGCTTGGCGCTGAATGTTGCGCAAATCATCCGCCATGGGAAGAGGGCTAAGTCTGTAGTAGAACTCGTCTGCCTCTTCTTTACGGTTCTCAATAACATCATCGAACTCTTCCTCGTCCAGATAAGTATCATCTCTCCTGGTAAAGCGGAATCGAACGACTGGAGCAGCGATTAGTTAAAGGTCTTAGAATGTCAAGAAAAATATACTTACCGGCACATTCGCCAGGGTTGACGCCTCCGTCTTCATTGAAGTTGAACCACGCAGCACATTTTGTACCAGTCTTGGCAGGGTTCACGGCATCCTTCTCTCCGTCAACGATGTAGCGGTGGAACGCATCTTTGACATATGGCTGCTTATTCTTTTGGTCATACAGCGCTTTGAAGTTGGTATCGTTTTCTGTAAACATGAACTTGGGCATCACATCTTCGCCGCTTGAACCTACACCGGGAGAGGGAGAGCATAGGAGGTAACGCTCTCCTAAACTCCAGTGGTTGGACTTGGCCACGTTCTCGTCGGCATATTTGATCGAAGGCTTCTTATCCTCTGGCTCCCGACCCCAGCTCCAGGTATTGCGGAACCACACCTGGGGAACGATATGGAGCGGCGCAGGGTCAGGGCCTCGGTTCCAAGCAGTGACTCGGAAGAGTATCTCATCGGGGTCATCGGTTTCTTTCGCGGTCTCGATGAAGATGTCCCAGTATCTGTCTTCGTCGAAGACACCGGTGTCGGTAATCTGGTATTCTTTATCTTCCTTTCCTCGTCGGGCGTTTTCGTCAATCAGATCTTTGTAGGGAAACTTTTTCTGGGGGTATTTATAAAGGAACTTCATGTAAGAGTGCTATCATGACAAGTCAGCATAGAGTGTGTTTAGAATATGTAGGTAGGTATATTACAGTCTGGTGAAGGTGTTAGCAAGATTTTCTTGATATCAGGGCGAGCGTATTACTGACTGGAGTATTGTCGACGTGGAAGTGAGCCTCTTTTACACTCTCGCCATGGTTACCCTGGGGGTTCGAAAGACCGAAGAGCCGTTCCTTGAGGAAGTCGCTGTTAGAACATTAGCAACCCATGGCACATAATCAATGGCAGCACTGTACGAACTCTTCTTCGTTCCAGAAACTAAAGCCAATGTTCTGGTAGCCGTGAGTGTCACAGACACCGGCGATACCGTCTTCGCCCCAACGGAATGCGCGCGATCGAGCGTGATCGTGTGGGAAGTCTGACGTGACTTGTTAGTGCGAAAGATAAGATGCGCCATTAAGAGAAGTATACGTACGACTCCAGGCGTCTCCGTCGTGACTGTAATCCTCTCGGACTACATGATGGTTAGCAATTGACTTATCATGAGTAGTTCCGGTAGACCACGGTCAGAATCACATGCCTGTTGCCCATTGTCTCTCAGCGACATAAGGACCCCATTTCTTCCAATACTTGGTGCGATCGCGATCCTCTTTGAGACGTCGCTCTTCCTCGGTGAGGTATTCGTGACCGTCATGGACAACCATGGCTCAGAAAAAGGCTCGACGAGAGCTCAACGAGGGGCCGGAAGCACAGGCGGCGATCGACGAGGGGTAGCAACGGTTGCTCCTCAGGTGGGGGATGATGAAGGTCAATTGGATGGTGTGGGGAAGCGGAGAGGGGAAGAACAACGAAGTTAAGATGAACGACGATGGCCAGAAGTTTAAGGTTTTTAGGTGATGCTCCTCTGGTGAGGAGAGATGGGAAGAGGAGGGAAGAAAGAGGTGAGGAGAAGGTGAGAATAAGAAGAGGAGGGAAAAACAGCTCTCTAGGTAGTCTACCACACGGGCGAGAAACGCGAGATCGACGATGTGGGTAGGATCCAAGAATGACAGTCGCGGTTGTGCCTGAGGCTTAATCCAGAATAGCTCTGGCTTGGGCGATCCGTAGCTTCCTTTTCATGTTCCTGGTTGCTGTAGGTTTCAAGCTCCAGTACGGAGTGAGTAACTGATAGCACATGGTTGTTAGCGAGTCTACCAAACGGGGATCGCTGACCAACCGATGATACCAGCGGCCGCTGCATCTCCTCCGTTGCAGCGCTTTGGTTACGAGACACGGATGTTTGTCTCTGAATGGGTACTAGACCTGGCAGTTCTTGCAGCAGAGTGACATCGAACTCTCACCTTCGCAATAGGCGGCTAGCCATGGGCATGGCTCTTCAACTCCACCAAGAACACCATTATCGGCCACCCCTCGGCGAGCCTGCAGGTCGGACAATGGCATTGAGTTTTTCTCTTTTCAGGGAAGTGCTGTACCAATGGGAGGGACACTGCACACGAACATGGGGGCAAATTATTGTTATCATGTTGCACATCATAACAGCTTATAGGAGGAGAGTCATGAAGCGCGACAGAGACAGCATTTGCATGCCTGCGAACCATGGTGTCTGCATTGTGGCGTTTGAATAGCACCCAACCTAATACGCTAAAAGGTTTTCTGCGGCTTTTCTATACAGCGATGACGTCTTAGGCTGGAGGAGGAAAAATGCCTGGACAGTAGTTGTTGGAATCAAGGTTCTGGACCTTGTTGTTTCACGAGTAGGAAATATGACCCGTCCTGTTTTAGGCAATGTTCCTAGGTTACCTACCTATATAATGTGCCCTCTCCACTAGAGTGAAATCGAAATCAAAGAGATGTGAATGCGAGGAGGTAACTTCTTAGATAGCGTTCGTCGGGTTACCCAGTTGGGAAACCCATAGCTGGGGAAGCTCAGGATTCCGCATTGTCTTACATATGTCCTTCTCAAAAACTTACGAACCATACTCCGTATGAACAGATGTCTTTATATTGCCGGCCACAGAATGCGAAATATCCGATACAAATAAACCCTGCCTCCGATCATTAATCGTAAGCGCGGAGAACAGCTCTACCAGAAGGTCTCTTAACCTATACCTCTTCCAAGCTGATTAGATGTCTACCTTATCGCCCCAAATGCGAGCTTATGGATGTCACGTTTTGCTACCTTAAGGTATTGCAGCGATATCCATGAGGCCAGTTCATAGGTACACATTTAGAAGCAGTCTCATGATACGCGTGCCTTCCCTGGAGCAGGTTGCACGTTTGTTTTTTAAATATCCATGTCGATGGCCATGAAATGTGGATTTCAGCTGCCTATATAATATGTTGGATAATCCTGAGACAGCTCGACAATATTCCGATAGGCAACCCGGAGAATAAACCAAAAGAACACCCGCAGGCTCAGCATCTGAACTTCTAAGCACAAGTGGACTAGAATACCAATTGGTGTTGCTGCACGCTGTGTTTATAGGCAGGCTCTGGGGCCAAACCTGAAGCCAGCCTTGCGGTAGCACGCATGATGATTTGAACAAGTCTTGAGCAAACCTTTGGCACTGAGAACAATTGTACACAATCACATGCAAAGTCTCAATTTCAGGAGAACACTGTAGTCTTCGGGTCAAGGATAGATAATTCCCTAAGTTAGCCTAACAACCCGATCCTTGTTAAACCTCACACCACGGTGGTAAATTGCGATTACTCCCTTGCAGCCCTGTCACAATAAACACGCCGAGCCAGCTTGTGCCGCTACAAACGACTCGGCGGCTGTCCCTGGAAATGACGTTAAGCCACCTGTGTCGAGTGAGCCGTGAGCATTCATTGGACCAGGACCATCCTTGCACCACCTTAAAGCTCCCTCGTTCCAGGCACAAAAAGCTGCCCTGCTACAACACGCCAAGCTTGTGCCCACCTGTACCAGTCTACGCCTCGCCTCAACAAGCCTCATCCCCATCGTCAGATGCCTACTCCGCCACCGTAGGCTTCGTGGCTGTCTTGTCAACTCGTCGTCACCTTCGTTATTCGCCTTCTGACGATCGCTTTTCCTCCTCAAGTATTAAACATTGTTTCTGACCATGCGACTTTGATGCAGTGTTCAGATTCTGACTTTCCGTACCTGTCGATACCCGCCTACCCGTTTGTGTTAAGCTAGCGAGACACTGTAGCTGCAAGCCGATAACACGTTCACTATTTCGCCCGACCTTTTTTTTCTTTTCTTTCCCTTTCTCGATCCCTTATACGAACCCCAAACTCGGACACACACATACACAATGTCTAACGCCATATCATCCTTTCTTCGGAGAGTAATCATAGAGTCTCCCCCCGGAGAATGGGCTATGCGCCAGCTTCGCGAGCTTCTCATCGGCGCCCTTAAACAAGGCCCAATTCCTCAACATGTTTCTTTCGAGATGGACGGCAACCGACGATATGCTCGAAGCCACCGAATGGAGACCGTGGAAGGTCACCACCGAGGGTTCGAGGCTCTGGCTAGGGTATATCCCCTACAATCGGATGCATGTGCGACGTGCTGACATATAATTCCTAGATTATGGAAATCTGCTACAAATCTGGTGTCAAAGTTGTGACCGTATACGCCTTCAGTATCGAGAACTTTAATCGCCCCAAGTATGAGGTCGAGGGTCTGATGGAACTGGCCAAGGTCAAGCTGGAGCAACTGACCAAGTACGGTCATATCCTTGACCGTTACGGTGCCCGTGTGCGTGTTCTGGGCCAGCGTGAGATGATCCGAAGCGATGTTCTTGAAGTTGTTGACAAAGCTGTCGCAAGAACGAAGCACAACAACAAGTCAGTCTACTTTGTCCAGAAGCATGATACAAGAGCTAACGCGCATCTAGAGCTGTACTGAACATTTGCTTCCCTTACACCTCGCGAGCCGAGATAACCACCGCAGTCAAATCAACCGTACAAGAGTTCCTTTCACCCACCCCTCCTCGAAGCACTCCGTTCTCTCCTTCACGAATTAGGCAGAAGATTCTTTCGCGGCAGCTGAATGGTCGCGAGGGGCTACCTACAATCCCCGATACCCTACCTGAGGAGACAGAACCATTAGATGGCGAGGATTCTAAGAAGGACAGCGACGGGGATTCTTCATCACCTACACTGCTCCCGGACTCTCCCCCCCCTCGCCTACGAGCAAGGAATAGCGCTGCCAGCCTTTCAGGCTTGCCGAATCCCGAAACAATCACAGCCGAGACTCTGGACAAGCACATGTACACCGCAAACGATCCGCCCCTAGATATCTTTGTGCGAACCAGTGGAGTGGAACGCCTAAGCGATTTTATGCTATGGCAGTGCCATCAGGATACACAGATTTTCTTCATCGATACTCTATGGCCCGACTTCGATCTCAAGGACTTCATTTGGATCCTGCTGGAGTGGCAGTGGAGGCAGAAGCAGAAGGATCGGGATGAGGGACCAGTTCGACCTGCTTCTATTACGGCGTGATTTGTTTCGGAGGCAGTGATACCCTGGTTGATTAGAAAATTCAAATAGGTCTTCTTCATGGGAGCAATCTTGTGGGTTCAGTAAGCATGTATCGAATTCAAGGATTATCTGTTATTATTTTTGTAATGGGATTTAGGAGGTAATTGAATTTGATACACTCATAATGGCATAATTTATTCTGAACCGTTCCCTGTAGATAAGAGTGACCTGAATTGGGGAAGATAGCCCCGACGAAATAATATGCCTGAGGAAAGCACGAGGATCCTTCTGAAGGTTAAGGTACCTAGGTGTGCAACTCGGAAAAGAGGTTGAATTCTATTAAAGCGATGCTTATACGAGCCTCATTAATTGCTACCCATCTGCACGTAGTTGACCAGGAGGACTTGCCGTTACATAAGTGGTGGCAGATTAGTTCACTGTAAAGGATGGATGTTCAGTTATGACGAAATGCCCCACGCCGTGTAAAGCGTTCCTACTTGGGCAGTGTCTGGCTTGAATCATAATGTGTGCTGATGCGGTTGGAACTCATCTCTAAAACAATTTGCAGGATGAGATAGAAGAAACATATATTGCCAATCATATTGACGTAATCCTGTTGCATTAAGAGACTTGTTCTTTGAAGTCAAGTCAACACAGCACTCTATCGGTCTCATGCGACCTTATCAGATAAGATTGCTCCGTCATCGGGGGGTGGTTTCTCCGGGTCAGCGGGTCCTTGTGAGTGCTGGCTGGGTCGCATAAGGCCCATGAGTTGCAGCAGCGCCTGAGCGTGTAGTGGCCCGCCGCGGCATTCGCAGCGCTCGTTCTCCAAAATCGAATGGGAAGACAACCGAACCTTGGCCATCTGCCATCCCATCCCGCTTCCGTTTCTGTTTCTGCTCCTACGCGTGCTCTCCCCTCCTCATTATTTACGGACTTTCCCCAGTACATGCGGCAGCATAGCGCAAAATGACCTAGCGTTTGTTTTTCCACCTGGTCTATTTCGCTGTTACGTTACTTGTGTCTTGACTTCCCCCTCCTCACACTTTCTCTGTTCAATCTTTCTACCGCCAGCTTCGTCCCGCCGCCTAATCTTGGGCTGATCGACCAAGTCGCCCCAATCCTCTCTCCCCTCTCGCGTCTTCCACGATGAAGTCGGCCAAAGCGCCCGCGACGGAGAACTCGTCGCACCGCCGGTCGCAGCCCGTTCGCCAGACTCGCACGAACCCTCCGCGAAGCACCGCGAACCTGAGCCGCTCTGCTGCTGGAAGAGACTCGATCGGCGTTGCCGACCAGCCCATCGACATTTTCCCTGCGATCACACACTTCGCCGATGCCATTACCGCGCTCCCAAAAGAGCTCGTTCGACACTTTACACTTCTCAAGGAGGTCGATGCCAAACTTTTTACCCCCGAAGATCAGCTCTTCCGACTGGTCGAAGCTGCCACCAATGCTCCCGTCTCCGAGCCACGTCCGAACAACGAGGCATCGAGCGCCATTGCTCCTGGCTCGGCGCCTATGAGCGCTCAGAATAGCTCGAGTGGTACTGCATTGAATAACAGCATCCAGAGCGTGCCTTCGGTCGATGAATCCCACCGGGACCTCGTTTTCGACCCATCCAATCTACCTCGTCGCCACCTCTTTCGCCAGACCGCGCTCAAGGTCCAAGAGATGCTCGTGTCGCTTGAAGAAAAGAATCACGTCATTTCGACGGCCAATGAAGCACTTCAAGCCCAGCTTGCTCGGATTGAAGATGTCTGGCCACACCTAGAGAATGAGTTCAGCGACGAGGCCAAATGGGGAAGCACCACACATTGGGCATACCCCGAAAATCGTTTCTCCAAAGCGGCACATGTCGACCGGACACGACGCGACGGCGCCGCAGCCATCTCTGCCGCAGCACAGGCTCTTGCCGACGAGGCAGCCGCTAGAAGCGATGCTCGCAAGCAGGCCGTTCAGGCAAAGAAGAATTCGAGAAATCACAATAATAATCACAGTAACGCTAACGCGCACAACCACGACTCAGAGGGAGACGACCATGATGCTAAACACAAGCCTGAAGGCCCCAAGAAGACCACTAAGTCTCGGAAGACAGCAACGGAAACTGCCAATGTCGGCCTGGGCATTTCTACAGCAGCAACTAACAACGGCAACCCACCACAGAAGCGACGCAAAGTCGAAAAGACGACCAACGGTGCCGCGGCGACAACAACAGATCGTGCCATGGGCTCTGTCTTTGGTAACGCGGCACCCAAGGCGAAGACAACAAGCCCACGAGCAACTCCCGCTCCTGAGGCGCCTAAGAAGAGGAAAGCCCTCCCCTCAGGGAGCGGCCAGTCTAAGAAGAGGTGTGTTTTGCAACACCTTCATCATAACAGCTTATGGCAGCCACTAACATGATGATCTGTAGCAGGAACGGTGTGGCTGGCATATCGACGTCAGTCAACTCGTCGCCCGTAATTACTGAGCTTCCCGAGCCAAAGATCCCTCCTGTTCGAGCATCGCCAGTGCCCGTTCCTACGCCCAACCCAGCACCGACTCGCTCGCGACAGAATTCAATACAGACTGCGAATGCAGAGAACAATAAGGCACGGCCGACATCATCTGCTTCCAATAAGCCCAATGGTAACCCAGCCAATACACCGAATGTTACAGCCCCAACAAACGGCTCGCTTCGCAACGGTACTGAACCGAAAACTCCCAAGGAGACGAGTGTGCCAATCAAGACTGAAAATCCCAAGAAAGAAGTCGAGAGAACCGAAGCGGTTTCTGCTCCCCCAGCTACTACTGCTAACACCACTACCGCCACTGCTACAACTAGTAGCAAGAAAGATACCAAGAAGCCCGACGAGAACGATCGCAAGAGTGAATCGTTACCTCCAGCTCCGCAGACGTCTGCAGTCACGACCAAGGGTGGACGAGCCAGTAAGCCGTCAACACCAGCACTGGCGACGTTTCAAGAAGCAGCGCAACCCCGATCACGCTCATCGAGAAACAACGACGGGGCTGGTACCGGAAGAAAAAACCAGAAGAAAGCAGGTCCTACCATCCATGCAGCTATTGCTCAGCTGGCAGACGAGGATACGAATAGCAGCATGCAGGGCGACGAGGATGAGGGCGATATTGATGCAGACGAGCCGACGTACTGTTACTGTAATGGAGTCAGTTACGGTGAGATGGTAGCATGCGATGCTGATGAGTGCCCACGCGAATGGTTCCATCTGGAGTGTGTCGGACTCAAGGTAGCGCCAACATCCAAAGGTGAGTTATTGCAAAAACGACTAATCTGCCGAACGAATTGAACTCTAACAGGGTAATAGCAAAATGGTACTGCGAGGACTGCAAAGAACGCCTCAAAATGGGAGGTAAGAAGTCCAATGGTCGATAGAAGGTCAGGCGACGTTCGATGACACGAGTCACGAACCAGTCACGATGGCCTCATTTGAGAGATGGCCGATTGGTTCCGGAACGAACCGCACTGCCCATTCTGTAGAATGGGCTCATGCATACGAAGGCACACAAAAGGCGTTTCCTTTATTTCTTGGGACGGTGGAGGACATGGTCCTACAGCACCCGTCTTTGTTTTGGTGTTCTCAACTGGTTGAGGGAGTGTTGAAGCGGCCATTCATATTATCAAGTTCTCATCTGGCAGTTAGCAGCTACGGTAAAGCGGAAGGGCTTTTTGTCCAAGGATCATTGCCTGTTCTATACCTAGAAAGCGATATAGTTTAGTATGCAAATATGCGAATTATGGAAGGGTCTCAGATGGGGCCCACAGGCAAAATGCGGGGGAATCCGAGGGGTGGCATAGCCATTGCCATTGACGGAACGAATACACTATTGGATTTGACCAATCGAAGCACTTGCTACAATTGTATTAGTGATTGACAGGATGAGGAGAAAGGAAGAGGAGAAAAAGTCACGATGCTCGGTCTGGAGCTGATGGTGGTTAGATTATAGTAGTCATGAGGATCAAGACGCGGAACGCTAAGGGCAAAGCGTTAGGTAATTGATTTCTGAGCCGTCGCAGCGCAAGGGGGAACGTCAAGGCATTGACCAACGGCAGAAGCTCCCTTGTCTGTTTCTTTTTGATGGCGGTTGTGAGGCTTGCAAGTGTTGTCTAGGGATCTGTGCTAGGATCTGCAACTTGTTGAGAGGCAATCAGCTAAACTGCGTCGGGAAAGTCAGGGGAGAAAAGAGAGAAGGGGACGGGGGGGTTCATTCACAAACGCCTCGAGCTAACGTCGGGGCGGTCATTGTCACTTGTATCACGGGAGATGGAGATTCCGGGGGTTCGGGAAGATTGTGGAGAGGAAACGTGAAATGAAGTTGAGAAGTCAAGTGACGGGTTCGAAGAGTGATACAACGAAACAAAGTTGACTAAACCATGACGTTAGGAAAATCTGGGGTAAAATTGTCCTCAATGGCCGATGCTTTCCCCCCCCTTCCTTCGGCGATGTCGTCCGGGGGGTGCGGGTACGGGTGTGGGTGCCGGTACATGGCGCTTACAGGCCGCGCTCCGGAGCCGCTGGCGCGGAAAGGAAATATATTTTCATCAAGTTCAGCATTCTTTATGATGAATGATGAATTAGTTAACAGGGAAGTAACAAAGGCGGAAAGTTTTGACGAGATTTAATGTCAAATCCCGGATGTCTTGTACGATTACGATGAAGAACAATGCGTTGCATGATAATGCTGTTATGAAGTATGAACCCATTACCCCTAATAGCCACCCAGGGGCCGGAACGCACATTTAATGAGGCGGTGTCTGTGTCACTTTCACTAGCAGAACCAGCCCGCATAGATAGATTAATTACACCATATTCTGGTAAGAGGTGATCTATCTAATCTAAGCCAGACATTACGAGGCACGTGCTGTTCACTGAATCGCATGTTGCCAGGATGCGAGTCGTACTATGTATGCGATATCGTAAGGTCAATTGCCCTTCAGGAACGTGTCGTGTTCCTTGGCCGCTGTCTGTGCTTTGATGTTTCGGGGAAAGCTTCCCGCTGTTTTTGAAGCTGTTGATATCAGGACGAGGTTGCGCGAGAGAGCAGCTCACCATAGCGCAATGCTAGCTGCGTTAGGGTAGTGGTGTCTTCTGTTTTGCAGTGGCCACCCCAGCTGACTTGCCTCTTGTCGCCCGGCGGCTGGAGTCGGTGTTGTTCTCCGTGTCGGTCTCGGCCTCGCGTTTTTAAAGCTCGAACTGACGCTAATACTAGGGCCGGAGGAAACGGGTTGCTGGTAACAGGGTAATGTTTACTTGAGAAGAACTCGTCCAGAGGATCTGGAAATCTGGGGACCGGCAGTGGTTCCGGTCCTAAAAGGAATTCCCTCTCTTTTTACGTATTATTCTCGTGTTTTGCCTATTTCGTGCCGTCGTCTCTGGCGGTTACTTGGTTTGCTGAGGTGGTCATGGTGGGAAACTCAGCAGTGCGGCGTTGAACCCTTGGGGGTGGTAATAAGCCGGCGGTGCAACGAAGGGTAAGGTATTCTGAAGCAAGGTACTTTTTCGCAAGCAGGAGCGTGCAGTGCATAACGTTACTACTAAGGTACAGTACATACATAGTCTATTGACCCAACAAGCTACTACTCACCTATGCTGCTGTCCTTGTGACCTGACTGGTCGTTATCCGTCTAGAGGAGCCATTGCCGAATGGCATTGCTGGATTTCCGACTTGCCCGGTATTCTGGTCATGAGGATCTCGGCGAATCTGTCAACGAAATAATTGACAGATCTGGGGCGGGCTTCCATTCGTGTGAAACGAGGGCGGGGTTTTTGTATTTCTATTACTCTACAGATGCATCCCTCCATCCTCCATCCATTGACGATGGATGTCATTACATTACGTTTTGCTACGTTACGTTTGGCTGTGCAACTTTGGAACCCACAGGCAGCTCATCACAAAAAGCCTGTCTCGGTCTGGTCTTCCGATGATGGAAGAGGAGGCGTTGTTGATATAAAGACCCTTGTCCGCGGAGCAGGCTTTGTGTAAGTGAATAAGGTAAGGTACATAAAACACGTCAAAGAATACATAAAAACGCAATTGTCTGGGATCACCACTCCTGGCTGCAAGAACATCTGATCGTCAGTAAGATGATGAATAAATTTGGCGTGGGCATTGGATGGGATGGGATGGCACCAAGAGAGCGCCAAGATGAGGTCTGACAAAATTAGCAAGCAGCCTGGACGGTCAAGCTATTGAGGATTTTTTTTCTCCATTTAGTCTTGGCTTCTCAGCAACGTCGTTCTCATTACCAAATCTCGACTTGTTGCATCCAATCGAGTAGCACACCTTGGATGCGGCGCCAGCGGCTGTTGCGAAATTCCTTTCTTTGTTTGGACATTGGATCTGAGAGCGGCAACGGCTTTTGGCTTCTCATTACTCGCTATTAATTCATCATTGGCGGGCTTGTTCTGACAATAAGATACTCATCCATCTTGACTGACCGAATTTTTCTTCATGATGGATGGAATGATGACTATGACTGTGACTGCAACTGTGCCCTTGCCCCCTTCATGGGTGTTCCCTCTTCTCGTCCACGTTCGGACCAGCCATCCCCATGGTGTCGTGTCGCTTGCTCACCTGACGTCTCCGGCCCCGAGAAGTCCATCCAGTCCTCGATTTCTATTACCCAATATTGTGCGATCCCGAGCTAAACAATGCCCCGTGCATGCCAAACACGCTTTTTGTCAACGTCCCTGGGCTTGAAGCCGGCCCCAGTGGCGCCGCTTCCTCTCTCTGTTGCTCATCGTTCGGGGTTCGCCTTTGGTCTTGGTGTTTGGACCCTCCAGTCCCCGTCATGAGGTTCCGTCCCTAGTCGCAGTCCTAGTCCTACAGCAGACTCCTAGTCGTAGTCATGGTGGTACTAACCTCAAGAGAGTCGCCTCGTGGAGTCGTTCGTTCATTTATAACTATCCACGCCCCCCGAGCCCTGATGCGCGAGCTCGCCCTCGTTTCTTCTTTTTTTTGCTTTCAGACCAGACATTATTTGCGATAAAGGACCATTGAACCTGCCTGCCTAGATCTTATCTCTGGGTTCCATCACAGATTGACTTGTCTAGATCCTCTCCGGCATCGCAGACCCTTTCGTCATCGCTCCTCGCCGCCGCCCTCTGTCGGCCTAAGCCTAAGCTCAAGCTCAAGTACAAGCACAAGCACAAGCACACCTCCGGATCCGGTGGCTCATAACAACGCCACTGCTGCTCCGTGAATATTCTTTTATTTGAACTTTGGACCTTTGCCAACCCAACGGTTGGCAGTCTCAATTCCTGACCTCCCTACCGTACCGTACCGTACCGTACCTGGGCAATCCACCTTTCCGTCCTCTTCTGGGGTTAGCCATTGCACATATCTGTTGCTTTAGAATTGAATGGCCCTCCCTCTTAGCCCTACGCACCACGAGGTGCCTCACTTTGACCTTTCTGCTCTGCTCAAGGCCAAGATGTCCCGCCCCGAGTCCCCCAACAGCAACAGCAACAGCGACAAGACCGCCCGCTCGTCCTTCTCGTCTGTCCGAGAGAATGACGATGGTCTAGCCCAGACGTTCACGCGTTCCAAGATTTCCTCCTACACTCAAGGGACGGAAGAGGTATTCGATGAATCACCCTCACCCTCCGTTGAGATTGCACAGCCGTCGTTTCAGGCTCCTCTGACGCAGCCTCACAGTCGGCTTCATGGGTTCTGGTTCCCAGCGGATACCTTTCGCGGGTGGAAGCAGATCCCCATCAAGGGCAAGTCCGCCAGCCGCAGCTGCGAGGATCTCCATAAGCTATCCATGACATGGAGCTCTCCAGCACCTCCCGCTGTCACCAAGAAGGCTTCCCCCAACAGCTACGAGACCGGAACTTCTCCTCTCGAGCGACTCCCTAGCGAAGTTTTGGGTACGTGAATGTGCGAGAAGGGTCCTCAAGTCTAGGCCCTGCCAAATCCTGGTCCCAAGTATACTTATAGGATAGGTCAGTGCACTAACATGTCGATCATAGGCGCCATCATCGACCTTCTCGTCATCGAGATCCCCCCGAATGGCCTAACACCGCGAAATGCCGACCTCATGGCCCTTCTTATGACCTCGCGATCTATCCACGCCGCGACACTCAACACCCTCTACCGTCATATCACGATCCCTCACTCTCGAATCTTCCGAAAGTTCCTCGCGACCATCACTGAGTATCCTGCCCTCGCTTCTATCGTGCGGCGGCTGGACTTCAGCCACTTTAACCCCTCCACCATCTTCTCTACTGCGAGCGAGAGAGCCCAAACTCGAAACTTGACTTCTGAGACCCTTTACAAATGTCTCGAGCTAACCCCATACCTACAGGAGTTCTTGGCGCAAGAGTACATCGATGAGGATCTAGGATCCGATGTGATTAAGAGGCTCTTCTTCGACATGCCCCGGCTCCGGGCTATCGACTTTTGCGGCTGCTCCTCACCCTCCTTCAAAAACTCTTTTACGAGCCTCCTCCAGACCCAGTGGCCCGACTCCTTGACGCTTACCCGTGTTTCTTTCCACAAGTGCCTGAACTTGCCAGGTTCTGTTTTTGAGGCCATCTTACCTCGACTCGAAAGGGCCACACACCTCGATCTCGCCGGAACCAGAGTCACCGACAAGGCGCTGCAGAGCTTGCCTGAGACGGCAAGACTTACTCACCTGAACTTGGCCAAGTGCCGAGAGCTGTCTTCTGAAGTGGTAGTCAAGTTCGTAACCACGCATCCTGCGATTACCCAGACCATCACTGTTCTGAGCCTCGCTACCAATGCCAGCAGCCATCTCCTGCTGGGCAAGGCTGATGTTGATGCTATCCTCCCTCGATTGCCGTCTACGATCCGATCCCTAAGTCTCAAGGGCAGCAGGATGGACCCATCGCAGCTCCCACTCCTTGTCCCTCTGGTCCAGCACCTAGAGGAGCTTGCTATCGGCCGAGGTCTCGATCTCCGTGACATTCACCAGCTCCTGTACCAGGCCCAGGAGTGGATTCCGCACAGCCTCCGATATCTTGATATCTCCGACTTGGACACTATCATCGGTAGTGCCAGCGCACTTCTTACCCCCGCCTCGGCCCCGCTGCAGGTTATCGAGCTCGAGGAGCGAGCATACGAGCGAGCGGCTAAGGCGAAGAAGAACCTTGAGCGCGCAGGGTGGACTCCTAAGGAGTTTGGTAGCCGTTACTGGCTAGTCCGCATGAACTCGGACGCATCTGCCCTCGACAGCGGCGCCCGGTGGTGGAAGCTGGGCGCTGAGAGCTGGGGTATGAGGAAGATCCCAGTTGCGGAGGCCGACGTCGGAGGGATGTATGGTACGTTCATGTTCGGCCGAAGGCTGTAAATGCCAATCTCCGAGGCCGGTCGCATCATCACGATGGACCTCTACTCCTTGTCTCATTTACGGGTGTTTTTTTCGGCTTGATTTTTGAATGGTTAGATTTGGGTTACGTCTCGATCAGATATCCCGGCGCACAGCGGTGAAAATTAGCGGTAAAAGTAAAGTCATTTTGATGCAAAAGCGTTCTGAGGCATGAATATGGCAAAGGAAAAAAAGCATAGATAATCAATAATGACTTTTATGAAACGATCAGTCATAAAATGCGACATAAATTTGAGCGTATAATTTGATATATACAACTTAATACTGCACGTTGAGGTGGGGATAAGATCAAGTAGTGGTTTATGGTTTGGTAGAAACTGTACTAGTATACTGTGGCCTATTAGATTTAAGTATACGCAAGCTTAACTCCTCGCGAGATTATTTATCTGTCCTGTTGGAATTTCCCTGTCTACCTATGTATCAACGTAGGAGTATTATCGATATCGATAAATTAAGGTATTGCTCCGTATTCCGCATATGTGGCTTGAAGTTTCTGTGGCGTTGATACGCGGCTTACTCCGAAAAATCACGTGATGTCGGTCGCGGATGAACCAGGCCCCGTGGCAAACTGCGCCTGCTGCGACGTAACCGCGCTGGAGCGTGCTCTGCTCCTTGAACAAGCTCTATCTCAACGACTATACAGCTTTGGTGCTCATCGGCGTCATGGCTCCCAAACCAGACTCCCCGTTCCGCTCTGCGGACATGAGCATGGTTCAGCTCTATGTCTCTAATGAAATTGGCCGCGAGGTTGTTACGGCGCTCGGAGAGCTTGGTCTCTGCCAGTTCCGCGATGTAGGCAACGATCTATCAACCTTGCATCCACAACTCTAGCTAATCCATCAATTTACTATACAGCTCAACGAGGATGTTAGCGCCTTCCAGCGTACATTCACCCAGGAGATCCGACGCCTGGACAATGTTGAGAGACAGCTGCGTACGTCATCCATTGGTATCCACTGAAACGCGAGTCTAACAGATGGCAGGATACTTCTACGCTCAGATGGATAAGATCGGTATCCCGCTCAGGAAGCTGGACCTCGACGTTGAAAGACTTGCATCGCCATCGACCTCCGAAATCGACGAGCTTGCCGAGCGAAGCCAGAAGTTGGAACAACGTGTCTCGGCCTTGAATGAGAGTTACGAGACTTTGAAGAAGCGCGAGGGCGATCTTACCGAATGGCGATGGGTTCTTCGTGAGGCCGGCAGCTTCTTCGACCGCGCCCATGGAAACGTCGAGGAGATTCGCGCTTCGACTGATAACGACGATGCCCCTCTGCTGTCCGACATTGAGCACAACCAGGGTGCCCCTGAGGTCGAGCGTTCCTTCTCCGGCATGAACATTGGCTTCGTTGCTGGAGTCATTGCTAGAGAAAGGGTTGCCTCTTTTGAGCGCATCCTCTGGCGAACTCTGCGCGGTAATCTTTACATGAACCAGTCTGAGATCCCCGAGCCCTTGGTTGATCCTACCAACAACGAGGCGATCAACAAGAACGTTTTCGTCATCTTTGCCCACGGCAAGGAGATTCTCAACAAGATCCGCAAAATCTCGGAATCTATGGGCGCTGACGTCTACAATGTTGACGAGAACAGCGATCTTCGACGTGACCAGATTCATGAGGTCAACAACCGTCTTGAGGATGTCCAAAATGTTCTTCAGAACACTCAGGCCACTCTTCAGGCAGAACTTAACCAAATCTCCCAGTCGCTGTCGGCCTGGATGGTCCTCGTTGCCAAGGAGAAGGCAGTGTACAACGCCCTCAATAACTTCTCATACGACAGCGCTCGACGAACTCTTATCGCCGAAGCCTGGGTTCCTACCAACGATCTTCCTCTCATCAGGACGACCCTTCAGGATGTTACTAACAGAGCTGGTCTCTCTGTTCCTTCCATCATCAACAAGATCCAAACCAACAAGACGCCACCAACTTATCTGAAGACTAACAAGATTACTGAAGGCTTCCAGACCATTGTCAACGCCTACGGTACCGCCACGTACCAAGAAGTCAACCCAGCCATTCCTGTCTTCGTTACCTTCCCTTTCCTGTTTGCTGTCATGTTTGGTGATTTCGGCCATGCCATCATCATGCTTTCGGCGGCCCTTGCTATGATCTACTGGGAGAAGTCGCTCAAGAAGGTTAGCTTCGAACTGTTTGCCATGGCCTTCTACGGTCGATATATTGCCCTCGTCATGGGCATCTTCTCTGTCTTTACCGGTCTCATCTACAACGATGTCTTCTCTATGTCCATGACTCTCTTCCCTAGTGCTTGGGAGTTCAAGAAGCCTGAGGAGGGCTACACCAACAACACTGCCATTACTGCCACCCTGAACGAGAACGGTTACCGCTACCCCTTCGGTCTTGATCATGCCTGGCATGGTACTGAGAATGATCTCCTTTTCAGCAACAGTCTGAAGATGAAGATGAGTATCATTCTGGGTTGGGCTCATATGACATACTCGCTCTGCTTCGCATATATCAACGCTCGTCACTTCAAGAAGCCCATTGACATCTGGGGTAACTTCGTCCCTGGTATGATCTTCTTCCAGTCCATATTCGGTTACCTTGTCATTTGCATCATTTACAAGTGGTCTGTTGACTGGCTTGGTACCGGCCGCCAGCCTCCTGGGCTGCTAAACATGCTCATTTATATGTTCCTCCAGCCTGGAACTATCCCCGAAGGCGAAGAACTCTACGCTGGACAGTCTGTTGTTCAAGTCATTCTTTTGCTCTTGGCGTTTATCCAGGTTCCTATTCTTCTCTTCCTCAAGCCTTTCTACCTCCGATGGGAGAACAGCCGCGCACGCGCCAAGGGTTACCGTAGTATAGGTGAAACTTCCCGAGTTAGTGCTTTGGACGGCGACGACGACGACACCAACGCCAACGGTCACGGCAATAGCTTTGATGATGACGGCGAGGGAGTTGCTATGATCTCTCAAAACATTGATGAAGAGCATGAGGAGTTTGAGTTTAGTGAGGTTATGATTCACCAGGTTATCCACACCATTGGTAAGTAACTCTTCAGTGGTTGATTTTCTACGCTAACAAACATATAGAATTCTGTCTCAACTGTGTTTCTCACACTGCTTCTTATCTCCGTCTTTGGGCCTTGTCTCTTGCTCATCAACAGCTCAGCATTGTGCTCTGGGGCATGACTCTCGGCCTTGCTCTTACAATGCCCGGTGCCCTTGGTGTCATCATGATCGTTGTCTGTTTCTTTATGTGGTTCTTCTTGAGTAAGTTTTTCCTGATACTACTACTATCTGACCAGCTTGCTGACTAGTTCTAGCCATTGCTATTCTCGTATGTATGGAGGGTACCAGTGCCATGCTGCACTCCCTCCGTCTTGCTTGGGTCGAGTCGTTCTCCAAGTTCGCTGAGTTTGCGGGTTGGCCTTTTGCGCCTTTCTCGTTCAACACTCTGCTGGAAGAGTCGGAAGAGTTGAAGAACTACCTGGGTTAATTAGGAGGACTAGTGTAAAGGTTGATGTTTGTTATAGTATTAGTAGACTTTGGTATTTTTATTGTATCATACGTAGCATAGTGCAAAGTTAGAAACACTGGCTGTTGTCATGTCTTTTACTTCAAGCTAAGCTGTCTTGAAACTGGTTCGTTGCTCTTCCCTCCGTAGTTGTGGATTTAAATCTTTTGGTAGATGTCCTTCCTCGGGATAATCTTATAACTCAACAATCAACCCCAAAGAGGTGCCGTCACCTCAACAGCCCGCTCCACGACAGCTCTCACTCTGTCAGCAAATACCTTGTTGTTAGACTCGACCTCAAGGTCCTCCAACCACACTGTAGCAGACATCCTGTCCACCTTGATCGATACTCCAGGCACGGGGATACCAATCTTGTGCAGCCGCTCAACCTCCTTGCGCTGTCTCTCCTGAAGTTGCGCATCCTCACCATCCTGCTCTGTCTCCATGACATCATCATACTCGCCGCCCTTCTTGGTATTCTCGTCGGCCTCCTCCAGAACCGGCAGCTTGGGAGTTGTTACTGGCGCGACATTGTCCTTACCGAACTGAGCCTCAAGGAACCACAGGAGGCGCTCGAGGCGCTCTTCAGGGGAGGCGGAGTGGTGAGGGTTCACGGCGGGTAGCTCGTGAGAATGCGAGTGTTTGGCGGAGGAGCGCTTTACAGCAGCGGGAGAGCTCTCGACAGAGAAGAGAACGGCCATCACGGAGTCAGCGATGCCGTCGTTGAGCATATTACCTTCCCATTCAAGCTCGACTTCACCGTTAGTTCGATAGCGAACTGAGACACAGCCCATCACCAGGTACGCTGCGACGAGGCTAGCAACCTCCTCATCGGCGTCTTCTTGCTTCATTTCGCTGCCATCCGTGATCATGTTATTATCATGTCCGTTACTTTGCCCATTCTTTGCACGACGCATCTCAGGGAGTTCCTCGATGTTGCCGAACGTGCCTTCGAGAGCCCATTTGACGAGATCTACTCCTGCGGCGCTGAGAGTGAGGCGCTGCTTGCAAGTGATGGTAGTGGTGTTGAGACCGGCGTACTCGCGGAGATCCTCGGGAGCCATGAGGGAGAGCTTGAAGTCGTTTTGTACGAGCACACCGGTGACAAGAGGGGGCGCAGCGGCTTGATCTGGATGGATGCTCTGGGGCGGTTGGATAGAAGCGAGCTTTCCTACAACTTTGGCGGTCTTGTCGGCTTTGAAAGGGATGCGGAGCTCTTCGCAGTTGCGGGGAGAGTAGACCTTGACCTTTGCGGTTTTGCTTGCGTTGAGGGAGAGTAGTTTGGACTTGAGACGCATCATATTGTGTTGCTCGCCATGAACAAGAATCTGTAGCAAACATCAGCCTTTCGGTTTGTCTAGTAAGAAAGGGATAAGGAGAACGTACAACAACAGGCGCTGCAACCTCATCAATAAACTCGCGATTCTCAACACCGTCGACATGAGCAGCGAAAGAGTATTCCTGAACACTGCATCTCCGAGGGATGAGGATCTTCTCGCCATCACCACCAGGCATACGACGAGCGCCAGCCATGCTGCGAGACATTACGGCTTGGATCTGATCAGGTTCTTGCATAATTTGCTTTGCCATAGTGCCTTCGACACTGTAACCGGTGATAATCACACCATTCTTCTCGCTTGGTGCCCACCGCTCTAGCAGCTCACGGCTGACACCGTTCTGAAGCATACCAGGACTGGCAAGCATCACGCAGCCTCCAACGTCATCAAACCTATCCAGGTTCTTGAGCGAGCGGATATACTTAAAGTCCCATGGCCCGCCCTTGCCCGCGCCATCACCAGATGCCTCGGCCTCGGCCATCCGCTCGCGGAAAAGACGTTTGATGTTGTCGTTCATAGCACCGACGTAAGTCTGGTAGATGAGCATACACTTCCTTGCGAGATTACTAGCATAATAGATAGGGTACTTCTGGAAGTCAGCATGCTTGCCCCAGTACTCGTCGAGAATCAAGAGAAGCTCCTGAGCTCGTCCAAGAGCAAAGACTGGCATGAGCACACGGCCGCCTCGGTTCAGGATACTTGTGATGGACTTCATGAGGGCCTGCTCCCTCTCCACGCGGGGGACATGAGAGGCAATGCCGTAGGTGGACTCAGTAATGAGAACATCGATCTTAACCCCCTTGGGAACTTCTGCTGAGACGAGATGTCGATCTTGTTCGCGCGAGTAGTCGCCCGTGAAGAATATGTTGAGACCAGCAATCTCAATGAGGAACATGGCGGCACCGAGAACATGGCCGGCTGGATAAGGTGTAATTCTGATGGAGGAGATGGTATGGGTAGTGTGATAGTCAATAGCCTCGATCTGAGGGAAGGTGTTTAGATGATCTTGCTCGGTATAAACCGGTTGTGTGGTTGGGTTCGACGAAGTGTTGCCCACTCGGACACTGTCTTGGATGAGCCACTTATAAATGGCCTTGGTAGGATGTGTCATGAAGACGCGACCTCTGAAGTTTGTCTTTGCGAGGACGTAAGGTAATGATGCTGCATGGTCGATATGGAAACTATGGCTGATTAGCTGGTATCCTCAGGCGACATCTGGCTAGATATGAGGTTGGCGACTGGCGATTCAGGACAGGACGGCATCACAAGGACGAACAGCAAGGGTGTAAGGTAGGGAAATCGGGCATAGACTGTATTGTATTGATCTGGCATACAAAGAAGCAAAAGTCATGGATATCGACATCACGCGAGCACAATACTGGTCGCAACAGCACAGCGCAGTTCTGTACTGTACTGTCCGTTCCATCACATCACACAACATCATAAGGTCCCTCGCCCTGTCCAGCCTATATATATCGTCGCGGGAGTGGGAAGAAAGGGTCGCTTACTGGCTGATGAGGAGCACGTCGACAGTGCTGAGATCAAAGTCGTCATAGAACGGCAGTGCAGCAAGCCCGTCGTATGCGGGATGTTGACCGGCATCGAGCTGGCAGAGGGTATTAGACCAGTACGCAATAGACCTCTCGACCGCTTACCATTACTGTCTTTCCCTTGTATTGAATAATATGACACGACCGGCCAACCTCGTTTCCTCCTCCTAGACAAAGGAACATAAGCTCGTCCGAGGGATCTACGAGCTCCTCTGTCGCCGCCGCGTTCATAACGGAAGCTTTTCGTTTAGATGCCATTGTTTGTAAAGGCGCTGGGCGATGGTTCAGCTCACATTCGACGTGGGAGATTTCTATATAGTCAGTAGAGGCGGCCCCAAGTCACGGACGCGCTCAAACGAGGCCGTGATTCACAGACTGGTGATAACTACCGCTATTTCGTAGGGACAACGAGCCTTTGACGGATTGTAGGGATGAATGAAAGAAGGAATTAATGAATGAAATAGGCGGGCAGCGCGGGCAAAAAGACAGACGCGTTTGAACAATGAACGGATAAAAGCCGGTGTGTTGTTGGTCTTTGAAGAGGGAGGCTCAGCGCACGTGACTTTAAAACTACGCGACCTCCGTTTTACAGGCGAAGCTCCCTCCTTCATAGCCTACCTCCAGCGAATTACCACCTTCGCCCAACGACGATATTCAACGCCTCCATCTCGAAGCGCAGTTTTGGCGCATTCTAATCACGAAATTCTCCCGTACAGAACGTTTTGGCAACTTTCCCGAGAGCCCCGCCGAGATTCAGCGCGTCGGATGGGAGGCGTCGCGATCGATTTGACAGGCTCATCTGCCTGCTGAGCTAACACACTCATCCACTTTGTCTTTCTTCCTTCTCGACTTTCGCTCGCCTTCCAACCGACAACATAGTTACGACTACCTCGCCATGGCGCAACCTCAACCCCAGACGCAGGTGCAGGTGCCGCCTCGCGCATTCTCTCCGCCGCAGCACTCCCCCTCGCCCGCCGCGACGCAGTCGAGCTTTGCCCTACCCCCGCAGAAACGAGTTCGAACCGACGGCCCTTCCTCGCAACCCGAGTCTCCCTATGCTACATCTCCTTATGCTGCGAGTCCAGGCGCCACAGCTACGCCGCCTGCTGCGACGGGATCTCCTGCATATGCGCAGAGTCCTGCTCTGCCACAGCCGTATGCTACACCCTATACCAACGGGCACACGACGCCTGGCCTTAACCTTCCAGACGTAAGACCGAACTCGACGCCTCCGATTCAGCAGCCTCAACTGCACACGCCTGTGCCTCAGTACACCAACGCAACGATGACGCCTGTGCCTGTGCCTACTCCTGGGCAGGTCATGGGACCGCCGCAGAGACCAGCAGAGCGACCGACCAAAGACTACGAATACGATGTGACAGACTCGCTCGCCGGTACCGGTATCGATCTTCGCGCTGAGGAGCAGTACATGAACGATCTTTACGCGACCGGTTTTGACGAGGCGCGGACAGGATTTGCCCATCAGCAGCCGGGACCAAAGTCGAGCTTTTACGGTGCAGGACCGGCAAACCAGCCTGCTCAATCTGTTCAAGATCAAGCGCAGGATCAGTTTGCTGCGCAGCAGGCTGAGAGGGCTTGGTCAGAGTCGTCGATGCGACTTGCACTTCAGCGAACACAGGAAATCAGTGATCCATTTTTGCTTGTCGCCATGCTGCATCGACGTGCCGACAAGATTGCACGGGAACATCATTTGGCGCTCAATTTGGATCTGAAGAATAACAGTCAGACCATGGGAAAGATGAGACTTCCGGAGCAGTTTCCGTCGCCAAAGGTGACTGTCAAAGTGACGCCCGGTCCTGATTCGACCGTGGTTCATACAACAGGCTCTTATATCCCACAAGATGCTTTCCTGGTTGACCAACTGGCATTAATGTCTATTGCCACGAAGCAGAGGCTTCGAGAATTGGTAGAGGATGCACATTCAGTGGCATCGAACCGACAAAAGACATCTCACGGCGATATACCTGAAGAGTGGCTACCAGCAGCCGCGCCCATGAATGCTGAGCCTTTGGAGCCTATCGAGAAGCCAGCGGATACAGTCAACAGCGTCGATGGAGGTCCCGTGGACAGTGCGAATGGAGATAGCACGAATCCATTAAAGCGTAAGCTGAACCGGAGTTACATATTCAATTTTATACTCACATTCTACAGGCTCTAGCGATGCAGCTGGTTTAACAAACGGCGCACCTCCCATCAAGTTACCCAAGGTCTCGTCGTACATGACAACTACGATGCGAGACCTCGCGAGACAGGAGCGTGATTGGGAAGAAGCACGACTTCGCAAGCGCCAAAAGCGCAAGGACGGAATACCAGACTCGGGAACCCCAACATCGCGTGCGGGCAGTGTAGCACCGGGTACTCCCGGTACTGCAGCTCCAGAAGCTCCCAAGGCCATGACCAAGAAGGAGATGAAGAAGAATCAGCAGCTCAAGGCGGCTGAAATTGACAGTCACCAGAGTCAAAACACAACCAGTAGTATCTTTGCCGGCCTCGGAGGCAAGGGTGGTCTGTTCGGCAAGAAGAAGACGGGCAAGACGTACGACTGGATGAACGTTGGACGCGGAGTCAGTGGGGCTAGCACTCCGACTAGAAACGCCCCGGGACTCGGAAAGGGCCCCGGAGGAGCGGGAGCGGCGCCGGCGCCGGCGAACATGGCCATGACCACCGAAGGACGCAACCGCCTCGGCACATGGAGAGAAGACAAAGAAAAGGGCCGAAATATCCAACTACGTGATTGGGTTGCAGTGCTAGAGAGGGACGGTCGAGAAGGCAAAGCACTTCAACGAGCGTATCTGAGCCTGGATGCGTCAAATCCTAAATAACAAGGACATGACTCCAACAACCAAAATTTGGTGAGGTAATGGAAGCAGAGGAGGGAAGGGAGAATGCGTGACACTCGGCCAGGGCTAGGAGAGTTGGTGGAAGATACCCTGTGCAGCGTGCATGTCTTGTGATATTACTTAGCACGGCGTTTTATGTTTCTTTTACTAAAGGCATGACTTGGGGAAAGAGAGTTCTTGGGCATGCACTGCAGGAAACAAGATGAGGGGCTTATAGCAGGATTCTTTTTGAGACTGAGCGAAGTCGACAATGTTGCTTCCGGCGCACACCAGACGAGAGGGGTGCATGCATGTGTGTGCGCCATGTATTTCTTGGGCCTTTATATTCAGAATAAGGCCATTTCAGCCTAAGTTATCGAAGCCAAGGGCCAGACGAGCTGAATCTGGCCCGCAGAGGAGGGGGGG
>JABCKB010000102.1:0-69653 GCA_013184455.1 Fusarium continuum | reverse complement strand
TCCGTGAAGCGATAAGCTGAGAGAGGAATTTTGCTAGTTGAAAACTATACACTGACCGCTCTTCGTCGGGTTCGCCTGGCGAAGGAATTTTTGGAACTCTTCTTTTCCCTGAGGGAGATCTTTTCTTTCATTGCGACCGACTCTTGATGGGCCGACGTGAAGAAGGGAAGTTGATGTATGTGTGCCAGATGTTGTCTGCTGGTGGATGTCGTGGGTGCGTCACAGGATATCGCGGCCTGATTAACTTTTGCACAATCACTGTCAAATTCTCTGCTTCTTGTATAGCACATCCTTCTTGACAATGCGGCGTACGGTGTTTAAGCTCACCATCTCTTAAACACGCCTTTCATTGTTGAAGATACCTCTTTATTTTCTGTACGACTCCATGGCTGATGTCCCCTTGCTATGCCTTCGAGCAAAAGGGGAGTGACGCAGCCTCTTTTCATACACGGCTTAATCAACAGGCTTTTCTTGTTGCAATGCGAGACGCGAAGGCAAAGTACGCCGATGTCATTTGTGTGTGTGATCGTGTGTGATCGAAATAAGGACGATGTTCTCAAATAAACGCTGCTCAATAGTAATACAATAGATCTTATTACTCGTCTCAATATCATTATCATACTCGTAAAGTTCCTGGCAGTGACATCTCTACCTCCATAGAGGCTCTGTTTGCTGTGAGTTGGTTGGGTTGGGCTGCCCACATCCACCAAGCCTTCGCTAGCGCGGGGCATTTCACTCTCTCCATTCAAATGCCGGTCCAAATCATTATTTTTGAGTGACTCAAAGTCTCCATTCGAGCACTCCTCGTCGCAAATTACACTTCAGCATTACGACTTTGCCTCTATTAGCGACTATTTCTGACTGTAATCTTTCAAGCATCGCACTGAAAACGTCAAAAGGAACAGCATCTAAAACCCCTACAAGCATCGCTTCAACGCGCACACTCTTGATCTCTGCAAAGTCTTGGAGTGCCCCGCCCTCGAACGATCACACACTCGACATCACTCACTTCTCTAGCTGCGACACGACCTCTCGAAACAACCTTCATGTCCACCGAAGCTGGCGGCTCGGCCCCCGCGCCGCAGGCCCCCGAGAACCAGGATGTCAAGGCGGAAAAGAAGGACCAGAACAAACCTCAGAAGCCCAAGGACCAACAGCAACCAGCAGCTCCTGCGGGCGAGAAGAAACTATCCGGCGCTGAGCTAAAGAAGAAGGCCAAGGAGGAAAAGGCTGCAAGACGAGCACAGGCAAAGGCTTCGCAGGCTTCACAGGGCCCAGCGCAAGGCGGACAGCAGGCCGCCGGTGGTGATGGTAAGGGAGGCAAGGCGAAGCCCAAGCAGGACGGACAGCATCAGCAGCATGGCGGCGCAAAGCTCCCGCTGCGAGCAGCGGCGACGGCGGCTGTGGTTAAGGACAGCAAGCCCTCGGTACCAGATTGCTTCAGCCACTTGTCTATAGCCAGACGGATAGACATGACGCATGCAGACAAGGACGTCCATCCTGCTGTCTTGGTTCTCGGCGAGCACATGAGCGCATTTTCGATCAGTGACAGTATCACTCGACTCGAGGCGACTCTGTTTGCTTTCAAGAAGGTTAAATCAATCCGTTCTTCATACGATATAATCCCATTCTGACAGCTCCAGGTCATCGATTCATATACCACTCCTCACGGCTTCACTTTCTCCCGCCACTTCACCTCCCACGTTCTCAACCCCCAGATCGAGTATCTCACAGCATGCCGCCCCATGTGCTTTTCTATGGGCAACGCCATCCGATGGCTCAAGCTCCAGATTAGCAAGATTGACATTGATCTACCCGACTCTGACGCCAAGAAGCTCCTATCCGAGTCTATCGATAACTACATCCGTGAGCGTATCACTCTCGCCGACTTTGTCATCGTTAATACTGCTGCCGAAATGATCGACGACGACGACGTCGTCCTCACCTACGCTCATCACCACCTCATTGAGCGCACCCTACTCCTGGCTCGCAAGACCAAGAAGAACTTCCGCGTGATCCTCGTCGACGATCCTTATGAGCGCGTCGGCATCGATCTCGCAAAGAAGCTCTCCGCTGCCGGTATCCAAGTCTCCTACGCATCCGATCTTGGCGCTCTGAGGACGCACCTCTCCGAGACGACTCAGGTCCTGCTCGCCGCCGAAGCCATCTTTAGCAACGGTGCCATGTACGCCCGCGCAGGCTCATGTGACATCGCCACAGCGGCTACTGATTTGGGCGTCCGCGTCGTCGCCCTCTGTGAGACTATCAATTTCACCGAGCGCGTGTCTATCGACTCCCTCACCTACAACGAGATCGACCCTGAGCGGTCCACCGACATTGGCTTCCGCCTGTTGTTCGATACTACGCGGGACAAGTACATTTCCGTGGTGGTGACGGAGCTGGGCAATTCCTCTGCTACGTCTGTGCCGGCTATTCTAAGAAAACTAGAGGAGTTGTAGGCTTTTGAATTCAAGTAAAAAGAACATGGGTTGTTTTCTGACCTAGAAAGATGATGCGGCGTCTTGAGTTGTTGTTTCGTTCTGGGCATTGTGAATGAAATAGAGGCAGCTCTATGGGGCAATGAAACTAGATTCGTAGTCTACTGTGTGTGAGGTATCTTGGCCTGAGCCTGAGTCTTGTGATTGAGATCAAATGTAGTAGTTGAAGCCATCGGGATTGCTAGACAATATCACATCATCACGGCCTTTATCAAAAGCTTTGGTGTGTTCTTCCAAACCAAACGTCCCATTTCGACGCTCTAGTTCCCAATATCACAAATGTACAATGTTCCCTCCCTTGGTCTTAGTATTTCTCAGCCGAAGAGGGGTTTGATTCCCGAGTATCTTTGAATTTCCTTTCCCGTTCACATCTCTTAAGCCTCAGCAGCCGCCTGGGCATCCCGCTCCGCCTTGCGCGCTCGCTTCTCGAGGAGCAACGCCTTTCGGTCTTGAAGTGTCGAGGTCTGCCTGTCGTCGACGCCCTGCAGCCAGTATCCGAAGCTGGCACCGCCGGCTGCGTACACGGGGTACACCCAGAGGGAGGACTTGTTGAAGAAGGGGCGCATCTCGATGCCCATTTGCCAGAAGCGCGCGCCGAGGCCTTATTTTCCGTCAGTAACTGTCTGGGTTTTCCTATTCCTTTCATTCTCAACTGCCCAGATTATAGATTTATCTCTTGAATCGGGATGGGCGGGCGAATTGGCTCAGTTCCGTGACGTACCGAAGAGGCTCCAGAAGGCGATGCGGTGCACCATGTTGGGCAATTGACCGTCGATTAGTCGAACTTAGGGAGTGGAGAGGTTTCGTGGAGGAGAGATTCGCTCGGGGTGCGAGGTCGGGGGCGTTGAGTTCCTTCGTTGCCGAGTGGTGAGGTCGTGATCTTGAAGATCCGTCGGGCCAAGCTTAACTGCAATTGGAGCCGAGCTGATTGGTCACGGTTTCGGTCACGTGAGATGTCGCTGGATAGCTACCCTATACCTGGCCGGCTTACACCTTTTGTTCAACAAAGCCCAGGTGTAATATCAATTTGACGAAGCCTGTCATGAGATTGACAGTAATTTCTTCTTGATATCTAGTCTTTGGATAAAACATCAGTGAGAATTCCTTGTCTCAAAGTGTGCAGGTGCTTCCGGAGCCAATTTATGCTCTAGCGCAACCGCCTTGGAGAACATAACCATCAGATAAAAGGTAGAAAGCAAAGCAAAGCAAGAGAAGAAAGAAGAGGGAGGCAATATCAAATACGAAGCAAACTCGATTTGTATCGATTAATCTATCGAATCTAGAGTTCATATCTAGTCTACCGTCTTAATCAGAGAGGTGATATCCCAAGATACCTAAAGTTACAAAACTCCCCGCTACGCCATGCCATGCCATGATTAAACACTCATTAGTCTAGCAAGCTTCTACTTAACCCACTGGAATAAGGTGGCGGCGCTCCAGATGGTGGTGGTGGTGCAATCGAGGGTGTTTCGCTACGAGGACCAACATTTGTCGTCCACTGCGCCGCCTTGGCCACAATCTTGGAGAAGTACTGCTGGATGAATGATTCACTGCAACTGTTAGCATGTGCTCTATGGCCAAGAGAGGATATAAACTTACGTGTAATAACTGTGGTCAGAGTTATGAGGCGTCACAAGGTTGTGTGCCAGCTCATGCGCCAAAACCACCCACCACCAAGTCGCAGCCTCTGCCTTTGCCTGTCCGTTTCTCCCTTCAATCTGCGCAGCGTGAAGCTGCAAGAAGAATCTAAAGTTGCAAAAGATGCTGCCTCCCGTATTAAAAGCAATAGTCCCGCCAGCCTCGTCGTAAAATATGTGCAGGACCTTTGGCGACATGGAGTAGACGCCGCCAATCTCGGTCAACAGACTGGAAAAGATATTGAGGTTGTTGAGGTGCTTCGACAAGAACTCGCTAGGATCTTTGATATCTTTGGAGACAAAGACCTTCATGCTGTTGGACGTCTCCGCTATGAAGGTGATGTTCTGAGCCGGTGTCTTGTCACAATAAGTAGCCTGCTCCTTGACTTCGTTGACCTGAGGCTCTGAAAAGACGCTATCAGAGCCGTATGCCCGGGTCGACTTGATAGCATTCAGTAGATTTTGTTGCACCAATGCAGGGCTCGTCACTCTGCCCTCATCATGCTGCGGCCGCTTTCCTGTGTTGGATGCGCTACCGCCAGGAGCCTCGATTTCCTTTGGCTTGTCCAAGAACTTGTTCAACTCCTTATGAGAGTCATCTTCATTCTGCTCAGTATCAAATCCAAGTCGACGGCTCAGGTTTGAAAACAGGCCTCTGCTCTTCCTAGCTTGTTGTTCAGGGGTAGGTTTAGCTTCCTCTGGTGAATCCCATGAACCTGGCATAGTTGGACCAAGGGGCTCTGGTATCTTGGTAGCTTCGCGTGCAGCCTCGGCGGCCTTTGCCTCTACTCCCCATTGCTGTTCTCGCTCCTTGATCTGGCGTTGCTCCTCTTCCAGTGCCTTTCGCCTTTCTTCCTCAGCAATTCTTGCCTCGGCAGCCTTGGCTCGGAGGATTCGGTCAACGTTGTAACCACGATTCCTTAGACCATAGAGGTCCAGCGTAAGGAATGGCTCAAAGAAGAGGTAAGCCTGCTGGTTTGGTCGGTTCAGCAACATCTGGCAGATTGCTTGTCCAATTTGGTACATATCGGGCTTTGTTTCGTCCGCAACATAGAGAATCCAACCGTTGCTGGTCTTGTTGCTCGCAGCTGAGCGCTTCTCTGTGTGAGTCTGAAATTGACCTTTAAGAGTTCTTCTCAGCGCCACCGATCGGACGATGTCGACAGTCAGATTCTTGTCCAACCACTTCGCGTCGTGTTTGATAACATCACGTCGATAGTTTGCGTACTCAAAGAGGAAGATTTTTGATCTTTCGATAACGTGCTTGCGCAGGCTGAGAGCAGTCTTTTGTCTGTCGCTATGAGGGCCGATCCTGACCTCCTCCTGAACGATGCTGCTCAACCTCTGGGCCCCAAGCGACAGGTAAAACGCCTCGAGGGCATCCTCTTCTGGTGCACAAATAAGTCGATCCTTGAACAGTCTGTAGCTGATGATGTCGTCCAAAATCACAATCTGACTAGCAGATGCGAGCTGATACTGCCTGATGGGCTCGTCCTCTTCCTCCAGGTCGTCTGATTTCCCCTTAGGAGGTGCTAGTTCCTTGTATGCGAGAAGGAAGGGTGCTGCACGCATCCTTCTCCAGAGCTCCTTATCTCTATGAAGTGTCGAGGACGCCTCTGCCAATGATTTGAGAAGATCCAAGTACTTCTCTGAGCTTTGAAGCACGCCAAGGAGACGGGCCGGCTCGGTGCATGCCATATGTGCCACCTCTAACTTGGTGGGTTCACTCTTGGCACCGCACTGGAACAGGAACGCGTTTGCTTCGGGGCCGAAATCAACGAAGTCAAATATATCGCCATATGTTGTCGAGCCGCCTAGATACACACGAGAGGGGCTGACATGAGCCAGAGTAGAAGTTGATTTCTCAGATGATCGGGACGCTCGCGTAATAGGAACTATCGCGGCAGTTCGGAGCTTGGCTAGATTGTTTTCGCCAAGTTCGGTGATTCGAGATGCAAAGTAGCTGAAGAGTGCCACAGCTTTCTGGTGGTCCTGGGGAGGCGAGGCCAGAAGACGGTTTACACAATCCACCATCGGCGGATCTCTTGCAACACCGAATTTCTACTAATGTTAGCCGCGTCTCTCTGTAAAGTATGGGCCTAAACTTACGACAGCATGGTCGTGGAGATCTCTCCTCAGAATGTTGAAACCAAGAATCGATGCTCGGGAATTGTAGAAGCACTGCGAAGGTGGGACGAGACGTGTACTTCCCTGAAGAGGCATAATTGCCTTGGGGCTATTGCCAAGCTGGAATGACCCATATCCGTTGATCTGGTGATTGGCGAGGAAATAGGTCATGGATGAAACTCGGAGGGCTTCGTCTTTGCCCGACATTAAGTCGACAAGCTCAGGAACTGACGGGTAAGGCCTTAGCCCAAGAGAATTGAGGAATCTTGCCTCTTGGCTGCCTGGTCGATAGCTACCAGGAGGACCAGGCCATTGGAGCACCGGTAGCCGCAAAGCACGAAGAGCGTCCTTTGGCTCGAAGAGTTCTGAAACCTTGTATAGTGTTTCTGATCCCTTGGTGGATTCCATGCCTCTTGGACCAGCCTCCGCTGGACAAAAGCGTGTCTGCTTAAGTTTGCTAAGGTCTTCACCAGGAATATCCTCACGAACAGACGCCAAGTACTTGATGAGTTCGACATGACTCCACTTCTGGTGTCCTTCACTCGAAGCGTTAAGCAGTCTAGTAAAGATAGTCTCTAGATCAACTGTTTTGCGGACGCCGATAGTAACCAAGAACTTCTCCTTGATCTTCTCGCAACCTTGAATGACGGGAAGGTCATCAAACAGCTTGACAATAGGGAAGAAGGACTCTGTCGGCTTTCTCATGCCCTGCTTCGTGGGTATCACTGTGTTGGCTTGAAGAAGCGAGACAATAGTAGTTCTCGCAGCCGGGCTGGAGTTTTCGAAGTTCTTTGAGAGAACAGTCAAAACCTGGATAGCAAACTTGGACGACCCCGTAAGGCTCTGTTCCTCGGGCCTAGAAGAGTTTGTGTCTAGAAGAAACCTCACCCAGGGCAAGATCTCCAATGGCTCCCACCCTAAAGCACGCAGCTCCGCCTGCTGAGAGTTGGCCGTGAGCGCATGTGGGATTGTAGTGGGAGGGATGGGTAAGCTTGCAGGTATCCTGTTCGCAATGAGATGATTCTTGATACTTCCAAGTGCAATAATCTCGCCCTGCTCCCCATCGTCACTCATCGTGCCAACAGCGACCTCAAGCAGAGCAGATCGACTGCCAGGGTCGAGTTCACCACTTAGACTCTTCTTGCCCGCCCAGCTGATAAAGTTCATCAGTTGTACTTTATTCATAGCCTTGGTCTCCAATTCCTTCTTCACATCCGTAACAGTGATGTGAGAGATAAGACCAAAGTCGATGAGTTTCTTCACAAACGAAACACCCTTCATCTCTTCAGGGACAACGGGAATGCTGTCGACGAATTTGCTCATCTCGTCCGAGGCGATGCGAACATCTGCTGTCTGCAGCACACCTCGGGTTGAGTAGGTCTCTATTGAAGCCTTCTTAAAGCACATCCAGAAGGCTTCCTCAATGATTTGACCAACCTGTCCACTGGGAGTAGAGTCACCAAATGTGAAGGTCTTGAGGACATGAAGAGCCTCTGGCATATACTTGGCAATGATGGCTGGAGAGAACTTGGTCTCCTTGGCCATAGCCTGCTTGATCCGATTACTCAGGTCGCTCATCTCGTTGGCAAACGCCAGTCGAGTGATGATGCCTGCAGCACGAAGGATCTCAAGATTCCACGTCCTAACCCAGCGGGCATTCAAGTCGATAGCTTCTCGTTCCACAGTGGGAATTACTGAGGGTGCTGAGATATGCAGTCCAGCACCAGTAGTTTGCATCGTAGGAAAGCCGATAAAGATACGCCCGCCTGGCTTTTTGCTGGGAAGTACAGAGGCAAAGACATCTGTGGCTTTGCCGAGCGCTCCAGCAGAAGCAGCTTCTTGAGAAGCTTGAGCCTCGTCATATGATGAAGTCAGAATGGCAAGTTTTGTTGTCTTTGGTGGAGGTTTCTTCGTAGCTCTCTCAAGTTCAGATGCGAAGGAAGCAGCCACATTCGTGCGAATACTTGCAGAAGTCGCTCGGAGGAAGATTGTTGATGATGAGAGTTTAGTCACATCCTCAGAAATCGCCACCTGAGCAGCATTCTCCTCGCTCTGCGCCTTAGTCCTGATGCCGGCTTGTGATGCTGTCGATGTGAGTCGGGCGAAGAAAGACCTTAACGAAGGAGCTTCAGGGGCGCCATAAGAATCTGTCTTTGTGGTAGATGCTGTAGCATGTGGCTTCCATCCTATAGCAGACATGTAAGACGCATCGATTTGCGTACTTGTGCGATCGACACTCGTCACCTTCATCAAGCCATCCTTTGTCCTTGCCTCAAGATCCCGAGGCAGGGGTAGCTCAACGCTTGGGGACGACTTTTTCTTCAGGGATAGAATCTGGTAGTCATCTATCCAGAACTCGATGTGCTCAAGCGCAACAAAGGTTAGACTGGTTGCAAGAAACTGGCCAACGGATAACAGGTTCGGCAGGAGTGTCGTATTATTCCTGTAGTCAAGGACAAAGGTTGTATGATGAGTTGCTTGGTCTGCTGGCAGCTGAGACTTCTTGGTGAAGAGTGCATTTCCCTTCCAGTAAAACGCCATAGCCTCATTTCCGGAGCTGACGAATGGCTCTTCACAGTCCGCAAAGACACTGTAGAAACCAACACCAAAAGCACCGATCTTTGTCTCGTCAGGGTTACCCTCAGCAATTCGCTTGAGTCGCCCCCAGTCTGTCTTGGTAAAAGGCTGTCCATCGTTCTGTACAACTAAGCGGCGTAATGTGTGATTTGACAAGGTGTGTTTCAAGATCTCGGATCGGTTCGTAGTGCTTGGAAGTGGCACTTGTGTCGAGGGAAGTGTTTCCCACTTTACGCTGACGGTCTTTGCCTGGGCATCGGCGGCGTTCTGGATGAGCTCTCGCAATGTTGTCCATTCTCCTGAATATCTCGCAAGAACCTTGTCGATGAGGGCTCGAGTATCAACGGTAACGGCCTCTTCGTCTTCGCCGTCACGCAAAGCGGCGGCTCGTAGTCTCGAATAGTCCATCGTGATTATATTGAGCGCATTCTCGTTTGGATAAAAGAGTTAGGGTCGGAGGAAGATATGGTTCGAAGAAGAAAAGAATGAGAGAGGCACTGCTTGGTAGGTTAGCTATGTGTCTATGTTGCCTTGACTTGACTAGGGAGTTTAACGAAGGTAGGCAGAAAGCTACGTACGACAGTGAGATGTGGCAAAGGTGATTAAAGTGCTGCAAACGCCAGCGCCAGAGTGCTTAGGAAAAGGCGTCCGAAGCACAGACAGCAAACAGGGGCTGAGGCAAGAGGAGATGATGCCGAATTACTAGGTGAGGTATGAAGATAGTTGGTTCATATGACCTCTGTTCAACTCAAACCGAGGCCTTCAGGCTGTTGTAGGCGGTCCCTGAAAGTGACGTTGCCCACTGTCTTGGAACAGAGCAGCCAATCAGAATGGTAGGAGCTTTACCCCGTCACGATCTCACTAGGGTGATTTTTAGTGATATGTACAGGGCAGCCTCGCTGTTAAGGTTGGCCTCGCCTCGTGCCATTAGGACGGGAAAACCAGACTTTAGTAATGGATGTTTGCGCCGTTCAACTGCCTTCCAACCTACTCCTGCTGTATTAATGTTTGTTAGGTGGGATTGGATGTGACTTTACATAGCTCTCGTAAGGTTGTAATGTCTTCAATCAGTGGATAAAAATTCATGTATCTGTACAATATTCGTGGTAATGCAACCCAGCCTGGCTACATGGCCCTTGTTGCAGAAGATCACCACCCGCTACCCGCCATTAGTTTAGAGGAGGGCCACGCATGCAGTAAGAAAATTCTGAATTGAATCAAACAATTGAACTTGAATTCCGAATTCGCAGTTTAGGAACTAGAATACTAGATAATAATTTCTTTTTTCTCAGCAAGTAAATGTGACTATTTTCGAGTAACAAAAGGATTTGACAAGCTTGTCAATAACGATGCAGTGTGTGATGATTCGTGATGATTCTTGTATAGTTTTTCTCGTTTTGTTATCGAGTCCGTAGTCGGAGGTTAAAAACTTGTAAGTGAATCACACTACCACCTTGCCTAAGTAGTGATAGATATACGGCTCGGTGCACACCCGAGTTAGTAGACTTTTTGCTTTTTGTTTCAAGATAAGGTACCGGTACTGTATCTTGCCTGGCTGTGAGTCAATCTTTAGTTCCCAAGGTTATAAATATCTGTTCTTTCACCTTTTCTTCTATACTCCACCTCTTAAACTTCACACACTTACTCACCACTTCAAGCGCTTCTCTGCTTCGCCCAAACCACGCACCACACATCACGCACCACACACCACACACCGCACATCCCACAGACATCCCTCATCATGTCAAAAGGCCGTGTTTGTCTGTAAGTGGATTTCTTTCTCACCCATAGCCGTGAGTATTATCATCACCAACATGTGCTAACTTTGATCTTCAAGCGCCTACTCTGGAGGTACGACCTTTCGCTCAAACCACACAACAGCCTGTCGTAAACGCCTTAAAACAGATTTTTCTTGCTAACATTCAATTAAGGCCTTGATACCTCTACCATCCTGAAATGGCTCATCCTTGAGGGTTACGAGGTTGTGGTATGTTTTCTCCCATCCATCTCTCCTCAGCAATCCCTGACTTTCCATTCCTTAGTGCTTCCTCGCCGATGTCGGCCAAGTCGAGGACTTTGACGCTGTTGAGAAGAAGGCTCTCGCTCTCGGCGCTGAGCGCATGATCATTGAGAATCTCCAGAAGGAGTTCGTCGAGCAGATCGTCTTCCGAGCAATTCAGTGCAACGCCATCTACGAGGACCGATACCTCCTTGGTACTGCCCTGGCTCGTCCTGTTATCGCCCGTGCCCAGGTCCGCGTTGCTGAAAAGTACAACTGCAATCTTCTGAGCCACGGCTGCACCGGCAAAGGCGTAAGTTGAGCAATTCAATCAAGCCAAGATTTAGCCCGCTAACATCTCACAGAACGAGTATGGCCCATTTCAACACGTAGCTTGTATTCCGTAACTGACAAGATTCTTTAGCCAAGTTCGTTTCGAGCTCGCCTTCAAGGCTTGCAACCCTTCCATCAAGGTTATCGCCCCTTGGCGACTCCCCGAGTTCTGCGAAAAGTTCCAGGGTCGACAGGATCTCCTCAAGTTCGCCGCTGAGAACAACATTCCCGTGTCTTCCACCCCCAAGGCCCCATGGAGCCAGGACGAGAACCTCGTCCACTGCTCGTACGAGGCCGGCATTCTTGAGGATCCCGACCACACTCCTCCCAAGGACCTCTGGACTCAGACCGTCGACCCTCTTGAGGCCCCTGACAAGCCCTATGACTTTACCGTCTTCTTTGAGAAGGGTCTTCCCGTAAAAGTTGCTACCCCTGATCAGGAGGCTACCGACTCAGTAGAGCTGTTCAAGCTTCTCAACAAGATCGGCCACGATCATGGAGTTGGCCGAATCGACATGTACGTTGCAATTCACAATTTCCGCTGACAATCACTTTGCTGACCGTGCGAACAGTGTTGAGAACCGATGGATCGGACTCAAGAGCCGTGGCTGCTACGACACCCCTGGCCTCACCATTGCCCGTCTTGCTCACGTTGATCTCGAGGGTCTTGTTCTCGACTCCAAGGTCCGCAAGCTCCGAGACCAGTTCGTCACCATTGAGTGGTCTCAGTGCCTCTACAACGGCATGTACTTCTCCCCTGAGCGTGAGTGGCTCGACGAGGCCATCGTCTCTGCTCAAAAGGGCGTCAATGGCCAGGTTCGCCTCCGTGCGTACAAGGGTAACGTCTACGTTCTCGGACGATCGAGCGAGACCAGCTCCCTCTACTCCCAGGAGGATGCGTCCATGGACAGCCTCGACACCTTCTCTCCCATGGACAGCACTGGCTTCATTGCTATTCAGTCTATCCGATTGGAGAAGTATGGTGCCCAGAAGGCCAAGGATGGCCAGCCTCTCAGCCAGTCCTAAGTCTGTGGTGACACGCGTGTAACAAAAAGTGGTTTCGTTCGGCGTTGGGTCAGGTAGAGAGCTCTAAAAGCATGTAAGCTTCTGCTTTGACAGAAAGCGAAAGAAAAAAAAAATTGACTCCTGATTTTAAAGTTGACTGAATAAAGTGTAATGATTGTTGCGTCCTTTTGTGACTATTGTATGGGGTATCATATGTTAGACTGGTATTGTGCTGTAGACCAAAACCTGGCACTTTAGTCTCGATGATGAGGCCTGGGGCTTGCACTTCGCCTGCGTTGGTCTCTGGACCTTGACCGGCGACGTTCCCTACTCCTATCTCTGTGTCGTCGGTCACCTCCTTCTGTGGCTTCCCTTCGACGGCCATCGCGGTGACGCTTGTGGCCGTGATCCCTATCCCTAATTCCATCCCTTTCTCTGAGTCTGTCCCTGGGTTTGTCGTCGTCTCTTTCTCTCCCGCCATCACGGTCACGGCTTCGGCTCCTCCTATGTCTGCGATGACGGCGCTCGCGATCATGTTCGCGATCGCGACTTCGACTTCGACTTCGGTGTCGCCTCCTTTCTCGCCTATGAGAATCATCGTGACGCCTTGAGCGCTCTCTCTTTTCGTTTCCCGCTTCTTCTTCAGGCGGCCCGCTTGCTGGTCCAACTTTTCGCTTGTCGGGATCGACCTCTACCGCGTTTGCGCCCGAAGAGTTTCGCACAGGAGGCGGCAGCCCCAGAGCTGCTGCGATAGCATCCTCCTCAGCTTCCTTGACCTTGCGCAACTCTTCCTTTCGCTCCCTCTCACGTCGCTCCTCTTCTGTCTCTCCATCCTCGTTTGGTTCTCCAGAGTCGTCGGCTTTAGCGTACCAGTTGAGATCACGTCCTTTTTGCCAGCGTCCAACAGGGGCCTTCAGACTGTGGCCGAGATAGTTCTCGCGATGGGAAGAGCTTGCGACTTCGTCCCAGCTAAAGTTAACGCCACCTCTGGAACCGGACTTGCGGATGCTTGAAAGCAGATCCATGGCGTGACTCGGAATTCGTGTTTATGCGGTAAAGTATCGCCAATTCGCGTGTCGAGGTTTTTTTCTTTTTTTGTTGTTGTCGCAATGAAAATGAAGATTGATTGCAAGGTTGAGGTTGGGAATTCAAGGCTGATTTAATGCGCAGCGACTGACTGCCACTGAATGAGCCGCTGAGCGGAATGCGCCCGTTCCTTGAGGCCTGTAGCGCGCTAGAAGCGGAACCCCACAGTTCAGTTCATGGAAGCTTCAACCTCTAAACATCCAAGCAAACATCACTATATCAACAAACACCACAAAGAGACAGTTTGCAGCGAATATTATTAAGACCCGCGCATTGCATTCCATCGCAATGTCGAATCCCAACGATCCTCCTCTCGACGAAATTCAATGGCGCTCTCCAATGGCCATCGCCCAAATGGGCGGCCTGCACAGCAACACCATCCTCTTCTACTTCGCTGAATCGCCATTCTTCGAGCGCACGTCGAACAACGCCGTTGTCTACAACCAAGCGATGAACGTACCATCGATGTACCCCGTCATCCAAACACGCGAAGCCTTTGAAACACATCTCAACACCATGTCAGGTCTTGAGTTTAGGGTTGTAGAGGAGCCTGCTGAGACGGGCCCTGGCGCCGGCACAGGCATATGGGTGATTCGCAAGCAAACACGGCGCAAGTCAGCATACGAGGACGATGAGATTACTGTACACGCCTCTTACTTTGTTGTGGGAGAAAACATCTATATGGCACCGACTCTGAGTAGTATTCTCGCATCTAGAATTGTACGTTCTTTAAAGCATTTGCCTAATAGGCAGTTCTGACCTTGTTATTATAGATGACCATATCTTTATTGGTCACCAACACTGTATCAGCTGCCGAGTCCATCAGAAAATGGGGCCCCTCTATCGGCAATGTCTATCAACTTCCATCGGCTAAGACATCGACAAAGCCCAAGATACAAGACTCGGCTGCTGCAACCCCAATGCCCGTGTTAGATGAAGCCAGCAAAGCTCCAGCTGTCCCTACAGCAGCTGCACAGAAAGATGATGAGAAGTCGTTGGAAAGACTGGCGGAAGAGTCTTTCATGATCCATCTGAAATACGGTGGCGAGTATATTGACGAGAACCCTATCACAGGTCGCCCAGGAGAGTTTCACCTCACATCTACGGGCCGTAAACCACCACAGCTTGTAAAGAAGGATGGACCCATAAGGAGCATTAATGGACCGACGATCAACACCAAGGTCGAGGACAAGAAGGAAAGCAAGGAGAAGACACCCAAATCAGCGACTGCACCCAAGCCCAAGCGAAAGAAGAGCAAAATGGCGAACACCAGCACACCAGCTGCATCCTAAAGAGAGGTTGCCAGGTGTAGGAGCGACATTAGACGGGCAAGATACTTTTGTGTTTAATCCTTTATACAGTAATTTGATACCCAATACAGTTTGACATTAACAATAATTCGCTTTTGTTCATTCGTTTCGTTGGGAAGCTTCAACTGATAGTGTATCCACCATCTACAGAAAGCGCAACGCCTTGGATGAAGGAAGCCTTTGGACTAGATAGAAACAAGACGGCGTCTGCTACTTCTTGCGGAGTACCCTTTCGCTTCATGACTGCAGTCTGCACAGCAGGGTCATCGTCCGGAACATCGGCTGTCATGGGGGTTCTGGGCATGTAAGCACCTGAGCTTATGAGATGATGCAGAACTTACTCGATAACTCCAGGACAGACACAGTTGACTCGAATCTGATGTTTTGCATACTGCAATCATGTCAATATCGTCAATTGGGGTAGTATGTGCATCAGCCAGACTTACATCGATAGCGTCGCTTCTCGTCAAGCTAATGATGGCCGCTTTGGAGGCGCTATACACCGCTGTCCAACTTTCAGCCAGAGAAGACCATGGGGGGAAGATAGATACTGACGCGTCTCGGGCTTCCCTACGAGTCCAAGGTTACTCCCTACGTTGATAATCGACCCCCTAAACCCAGGTCGTCCATCATGCGTAACCCCGATATCCTGAGTAGACATGTAGTTCAACTCCTCACGCGCGCAGAGCCACAGACCGCGACAGTTTGTGTGCATCACTTCATCAAACTCCGCGGGCGTGACATGATGGCTCGTCTTTGTAGGGCCGTAGATACCTAACCAAGATGCCTGTGAGTAGAATGGCTGCGAAAAGGGGGCGCAAGCGTACCCGCGCAGTTGACGGCATAGTCAATTCGGCCAAAGTGTGCAATGACAAGACTCATACTCTTGATAACCTCATCTGAGTCGAGGTTATCCACTTCGAAGAGATGCACTTCTGTGTCTTCGGCTATGGCCTTGATGGCACTCTTTGTATCAGCTAAGCCATTTCCGTTCTTGTCGAAGAGGGCGAGTTTGCGACATCCTTCTACGGCAAAGGAGACAGCAACCTGGCGTCCAATGCCTCGAGTCTTGAGGTTAGCAGGGTTGTATGCTATCGGTCATAGGTAGACTGAACCAGATGATGCGCCTGTGATGAGGGCGACGCCAGGGAAGAGAGTCTTTGCTGCTCCAGACATGATTGTGATCGGTAAACGGGGGGCTGAAGTAGAGAGATGGTTCAAAGCTCAAGCAAATATGTTAATGTTAACTGATAGAATTGTTAAAGGTTGAAGCTAGAACATGATATTAACATGATGCTTGCATGATGTCGAGCTCACCCAATCACACAACACTGTTCCTCATCGCCAAATGTCCAAATATCATAACTATGCCATTTTGTACAAACCAACGAGGTATCTTGTCTATATGAACTTTTCAGCTATCAAATTATTGGAGCACCAAATATATACAGGTCTTATTCCACAACCCATCCCTTGCCGGGAACCTTTCTCTGCTTTACCTTCTTAGCAGGCAGAGGCCATCCCTGGCCACCTGTACTCTCAGCCCTCAAGTAGGGAACCACAAAGCACTCCCTCACTGTAGCACTGTCTGTGCCCGTTGCCGGCTTGAGCTCCTTGATCGGTTTACCATAGGTGATGAGAGGCGTGCCCTTGGCCAATCCTGCCAGTTGCCCGCCTGTTACGTCTGTGAGAGCATGCATTCTAGTCTTGGGTCGCTTCTCCGCGTCAACTGATTGTGCAGCTCGTTGAAGATATGAGTAGACGATATACTCAGGACACTCTTGGATGCTGATATGGGCGAGAGGCGACGAGGGATGGATATACACTGCACGGTCGCTCTCAACCTCTTGACCAGCGTGGATGGGGATCAAGGGGATGTAGGGAACGTCGATGGACCGACGAGGCTTGCGGAATTGCTCAGGAGGATTTGGTGTAAGATCTGCTCGAATAGCGACCTGATCCACGAAACCTGCCGCAACCATCTGCTTGAGTGCAGCTACCTGCTTAGGCGATGGGGGATCCAGCTTATCTTGGTACTTCAGGTTGGTGAAAGCAGACACATTGGTCCTCAGCAATTCTGTGATTTGTCGCCGCAGCTGTTGAATTTCCTTGAGGACCTTGAACCGGACAAAATGGCTCTCACACCATTCCTCTGTAGGCTCATGGGCAAATTCACCTACAACCTGCAGAAGCTTGATGGCATCGGATTTGTCATCCAGGTAGCAGAAGTTCTTTTGAACTTCGTTAAACATCTTTCGCACATTGGCTTGGCGATCTTCCGCGATGACATCTGAAGCTGTACGGATAGCAGTGTCGTCCTTTGCTGCGAGCGCCGGTATTGCCTGGTTCTCTGGGAGGAAAACTTCGGCGGCGGAAAGACCAGCAACAAGAGCGATGGTGTAGTGAATGCAGTCATGAAGATGGCCGACCAACAAGATGCGCGCAAATCTGGGAGACAGGGGGAACACGGACATGGTTTGGCCAACCTGAGTAACCTGACCGGCCGAAGAGATAGCAGAGAGATATGTCAAGAGTTTCTCAGACTTTGCGAGAGCCCGTCGATCGGGTGGTGTAGGGAATGGGAAGTTGACAACGTGCTGTAGGTTCATCGCCTTCAGCTGCAGCACAATACCTTCGATGGGCATTCGCAACAACTCAGGATCGGTGAAAGAGGGGAAGTCTCTCTCGTATACGGCAGAAGAGTAGAGTCTGTAGCAGTGACCAGGGCCAGTACGACCAGCACGACCAGATCGCTGGTTTGCGCTGGCTTTGCTGATCCAGCCAATGTCGTAGCTCTGAACACCGCTGAGACGATCATATTGCCTCTCCTTCGATCGTCCACAGTCGAAGACGTAACGAATACCTGGAATGGTCAAACTAGTTTCCGCAACGTTGGTTGCCAGGATGATATTTCGTGTGCCCTCGGGTGCCGGCTCAAAGACTCGCATCTGCTCACGCGTTGGAAGCAGGGAGTAAAGAGGCAGAACCCGCATTTTGAGCGGCGCAACCTCTTGGTCCTCCTCAATCTGGAACTCATCCTCATCCTCCTCCTCATCATCCGTGGGTATCTCATCGAAATCGTCACCATTGCGGTCATCCACGTCTCCAAACTCAATGTCTTCAACCTCGACGGGAGCCTCATTGGCAGAAATCTGTACTTTGGGTCCATCTGCAAACTTGGGACCGCCAAACGTAGCCTTGAGTTGCTTGCTCAGCTGAAGAATCTCGTTACGACCGGTCAAGAACACCAGGATATCACCAGGTGGCAGCTTCTTGTGGCCCCGGCTAATCTTTCGGAATGCTTCCTCGACATAATCGTGCTGTGTCCTTCGAGAGAAATGGATTGTGACGGGATGCTGACGGCCCTCAACCTCCAAGACAGGTGGTGGCGTGGCAAATAGAGTGGGGTTCATGGTGAGATCCTCTATTCGCAATGTAGCAGACATTATGATGAGCTTCAGGGGCTTTACCGTGGGATCCTCTGCTGCTAGCTCTGCTCGAAGCTTGATAACTCGACTGAGCATACCAATAAGAATATCCGTGTTGACACTTCGCTCGTGAGCCTCATCAATAACAATGGCCGAGTACTTCTTCAGTGTAATGTCCTGCGCAACCTCACGTAACAACACACCGTCAGTCATAAACTTGATGGCCGTCTTAGGGTCAACTGTGCCCTCAAAACGGATCTGGTAGGCCACAACTTCTGACTTGTCTCCAAGCTCCTCAGCAACTCGCTTCGACATACTGACCGCAGCTACTCGACGAGGCTGCGTTATACCAATCATGCCAGGAGTGGGCGAATCGGGAGAACCATATCCAGACTCATACAAAAACTGAGGGATCTGGGTGGTCTTTCCGGAACCTGTGGAACCACAGACAACAACAATGTCATGGCTGTGGATCGCTTCCATCAACCTCTGTTCCTCTGACACCACAGGCAGCTTCAACCTCGCCTCCTGGACTTCTGGTGTTCTAACAACCGATACGCTGTGTACCTTTCGGTTAATGTTTGTAGTTGGTTGTAGTTCCATGGGCAAAGGATCTTGTTCAGGGGCTCGAGGGACGAAGTTGTCTGGCTTGGGGATTTCTAGATTGGTCGTCGTTCCTTCAATGGATTGGTATCCAAGCGCTTCGTTTCGTTGCTGATGCGCCCAGGCCTTGAACGAGGACGACCTTTGCGCTTTGTTCTCGTCGGCGTCTTCCATCTCCTCATCGTCGGAGCCATCGTCCGACTCTTCTTCAGAACCCTCGCCTGATCGTTCATCTTCGCCGGATTCCTCCTCACTCGAATCTCCCTTTTCGTTCTGGATTTCCTTTTCGGCCGCGTTGTCGCTAAATCCGTTCCACTCGTCGCTGTCGCTGTCGCTTGCGCTGTCGGAATCTTCAGATTCAGGCTCAGGTTGCACTTCAGCTTGAGCCAGTGAGAATTTTGACTTCACTCCACCTCGCTTCTGTCGTTTTTGAATCACTGGTCGTCCTTCGTTGTCAACTTCGAGCGGTCTCTTGAGACCTGAGCCAACTGATGGCGTACTTGTTAGTAGTTTCGGCTGAGCTAGCTCTTCGGGAGCGGGAGCTGTTTTCGATAGTTTCGTCTTCTCTTCTTCGGATGCATTACTCTCGTCGCTTGAGATATCCTCATCTGCCTCTCTTTCTTTCCTCTTCTCAAGAAGGATCTGCTCTCTCTCCTCGCCGCCCTCCAAACCTGCCTTCTCCTCTCTCATAGCCCTCCTCAATGCCTCCTTCTTGGTCTCGCGACCTTTTCCAAGAGATCGACTGCTGGAGAACAAGCTTGTATCGACCTTGCGCTCAGCGAGCTTGGCCAGCAGCTCGCGGTTCTCGTCTTTACGCAGCTTGCCCTCAATATACTTTTCCAGACGCTTTGCCTTCTTCCCACTCATTTTGGCACCATCTTGACGAAGCTCTTCTTTCATCTGAGCTTTCTTGGCTTCACGATCAGCTTTGGCCGTAGGGACGAGCTCATCCTGGTTTGTGTCCTGGATTTCATGCTGGGCGTTCTCTTTTGCTCGTTCACGCGCGAGCACCTTGTGCTTTCGTTGACGAGGAACGTATTTAGCCATTTTTGTTTATTGTCTAGCGAATTGACAATAACTTTGTGAAAATTTCATGAAATGGCGATACGCTACAGAATTAATAAATCTTGGAAGCGCAACCATGAATTTCATAAATTTTGGGATCAAAGTCATTTTGCCACGTGCCACCGCCAGAAGCTGGAGCTCCTTTGGGGATAGTGCGGGGTGGTGGGGCGCTCTAGCTCCTAATGTTACTTTGTTACTTTGTTACTACAGTTCAACTCCTTCATTAACAAAACTAGCACTTAAAATCGCTTTCACTGTTCAACATGGCAGCCGTGGATGTTAGAGAAGACTCTTTCCCATCCAGATCCCGTGAGGTCTCGGGCCTGGTCAACGGAGTTGCCACAGAGATCAGTTCTACCAGTTTCGCTGACAAGATCCTCATCACCATCTCTCAAGAAGGTCGTCTTTCACAATGGGTATGCACACAAGTACTGGCATAGTCAAACTCAAGCTTTACTCATTTACTCACTCATATAAAATAGATACAGGTTCCGTTGACAGGATCTTCGTCTGGGGTGGTCGAAATGAGTCTACCAAGCTCAAACAAGGGCCTTCTCCCCTCGACACATCTCACGCCTACGACGTTGCTTGGTGGTGGAGGTGAAGAGCGCGAGACTCTGGGACAGCTTTACGCGGCACAGATTGCAAGCCAAATATCCCTGAGGTCACCAGATGACCGGCGCATCCTTGTTCTAGGCCTCGGTCTTGCTAAAACGGACCTTGAGCGCGAAGCTTTCTTTGATCTCTTGGAACTTGCGCAGAAGGTATTGTGAGATTTGGGTGGAGATGCACCTCGACAGATATAATCAGAAGACCTATTTGGCTGTCGAGGTCAATCGTCCGGCTCCTCAAGAGAAAATTCGGTCAGGATTGCCTGCTTTGTAGACTGTTTCACTGGGGTTAGGCTTGACTTACATCTTCTGCTCGTTGACGAGTCTAGAATCCCTTATACACGCATATCGATCTGCGTGAGTTTTAAGAGGGAAGCGCCATAATTCCAATTGCAACAAAGCTCAGATTGGAGGTAACTGTGTATTCTGGAGGCAAAAATCATAGGTCCACGGTTGAAGAACGTTCATGTATTCATTAAGGTGCATCGCCAACTACAAATCCTGGGGGAGCCTGTCTGCTTCTAGACAATGTTCTCAACGCTGTGTGCATATCTACCTAGCGCCCGAAGTAACATGGTCGTCATCCATCCTGCTTTTGTATCTTGCTCAGCTTGAGAGCGTGGGATCAGTAACGACAACCTGACCTCTCGTGGCTAGCGCAACGACCTGAGTGTCAGCAGTCACGATGAAAAGAGAAATGTGGCAGCATTGAACGGCCACTCATATGTGGGAGAATGATGATTAATCGTTCATCCAAGTCCTTCATCCAGCGTTTATAACAATAACGTAGATGCTACTGTACAACCATACTTCATGATGGTGGAGCTCGGCTCTTGCGGTCCCTATCAAAAGTCAGTACGATAGCCATGTCTTCTTGGATGTAGCAACTTACGTGCTGAGCCTTCTAGAGAGTTGCTGCAACTTCTTGTCGTTGTTGGCATCATCAGCGGCCTTCTGAAGAGCGATGTTCCGTTCCTCCTCCTGGTGCTTAACCACTTCCTCGTGTGTAGGTGGCAGCCTCTCGTTCTGCAAATCAACCTTTCGGGCATCTTCGAATGTGTTGATAGCATTCTTGAGACCTTCGGCACCAAGCATAAGGGTTCCAGCTGGCAATCTTCCACCAGAAACAGTCTTGAGTTCTGTAACCTTCTCGGACTCCTCGCGAAGCACCTGGAATACGCGAGACAGTCGACCAATGGCGAGAATTTTGTTTTTGATGGCTCTTCGCCGGACCTCAATTGACTCGGGGTCGTTAGACAATGCTGGCGAAGCAGGGCCGGGTGATGAAGAAGAGGGGGTTTCCTCCTTGAGCTCCTCCTCGGAGCAGGTGCTGAGAATCGCAATAAGCATGTCGGTGATCTTTTCTCCCACGAAAGGAAGAGACCAGGTGAAGACATCCATGAAGTTGGGAAGCCAGTAAGGGTGGGGAGTGCAGTTGAACTGTCTGATGTTCATCACGTTGTTCTCATACTTGAGGACAGCGGCCTTGTTGTTGTAGACATCGAGGTAGTTAGGGGCCGAGAAGATGGTCATAACACTTGGGAAACCAGTAGTTCGAGTCTTGCGATACATTCGGTAGCCTGCATCCTGGGCCTCGTGAGCGCGTATGATGGAAAGAAGATTATTCTTCTCCAAGAAAGCACAAGCAGCAGGGTAAGAGAAGAAGTACGAGCATCCTCGAACGTGGTTGTGCAGGAAGTAGTCACTGGTCTTTTCCTGGCCAAAGTCTTCGAGAGGGTCGGCCCAAAGGATGTCGCACATGAGACCTTGGGTGGGAGGCTCGCGGAAACGATCGATCTAGGACATAGTCAGCCACAGAATCAGAACAAAGCAAATAAGAAATCGTAACGCACACTCTTCAAGTCATCTAGAGTGTGCAACTCAGGGCTCAATCCACCGTGGATACAAAGAAACTGCTTGTTCATAACAGCGGCAAGAGGGAGGGCGCAGAAGGATTCCATGCAGGCTTCATATATAGTCTCGGAGTATTTGTGCTTGCATTCAAGCTTAAAAGTGAAGTAGTCGGTCAAATGGCGACACTCGTGGTTTCCTCGCAGCAGCCAAAGGGTCTTGGGATAATGGATCTTGAGACACCAGAGGTAGAGGACACACTCTATGCTGAAGTAGCCTCGGTCGACGTAATCACCAAGAAACAGATATCGGGTCTCGGCGGGGTCGCCGCCGACTTCGAAGAGCTTCATGAGATCGTAGTACTGTCCGTGAACGTCACCGCACACAGTGATGGGGGCGTCCATCTCGAGAAGGTTGGGCTCGGCGCGCAGAAGCTCAGTACCCTTCTTGATGATCCAAAGAGCCTGCTCTTCGGTGAGACGACCTTCGCGATAAAAGTGCTGCTTGAGAAACTGAATGTTGGGCTTGCTATGGGTGTCATCCTCGAAGAATTGTTCGTCGGTAGGCTTGTACATGGCAGGGGCTTGGACGTCTGTGACAATGCGACAGATCGAGGTCAGTTACAGAAATTCAAAAAGCGGCATGGCAACATCCTTAGTCGTATCAAGGCATCGTTCAATATGAAAGTCCAAGTGACAACCAAGTGCATTGTGGACGAAACTGCGACAACAATGCTTTCGATGATGATGGCGGGGTTGAGGCGGCGATAGCTGGAGGGGATCTCACGCACCTTTGCACACACGCTCCATGGTGCTGACCTGACTGCCATCCTCCATGGTGTGAATGGTAAAGTCGATCTCTGGGACCGGCTTCTTATCCTGAATTGCGCGAATGGCATTGTCGACCTGGACGTTGCGTCGCTCCTCAGCAGAGGGCGCAGTGTTGGCCTCGCCTTCAGAGTCCATGGTGGGCGGCTAGGGGGGGCGACGAGGCGAGAGGGGAGAAGAGCTGGCGGCGGTGAAGCTGCTGCTGCGTGTGGCCGTCGGGGAAGAATATTCGTCGAAGCTTGGAACAGTAGAAGAATGCGATGCGACTATATAAAATAGGCGGTGATGCGCAAGAGAGATGTTGGAAGAGAAGCCTGCTAGATTTGAAAGAAGACGGTTGCTGGATAGGGCTGACCAGAAAGAGGCAGGAAGTCAGGTTGGGAGGTAAGAACTCTCAGCAGCCACTGTCAGTTGGGAGATGACGGGTGAGCAATTCTACCTTAATGTAGGGGCAAGACCAGGCATAGGTACCTTGGGAGGGAGCTCAAGTACCTGTCGCAGCATTTCAGGGTGGAGATGTACCAGTAGATGCAGACAGGGCACCTTTTCAGCATCCAGCTCTGGCAGCTCCTCACGTTTTACACTTCGATTGACAGGCGCTGGCCTCGGCCCAATTAAAAGAAAGCAGTTAAGGTAGCATTCTCACTCTCACTCGCGTGGTCATCGTTCTTTAGGTAACTACAGCGCAATTTTTGTCTCCCCTCTAACTTACTGCGCTAATGCGCAACGCAACCTACCGTCCTAAATTACTACTAGGGTTTCAAGAAAGGGACTCGCTCCCCTGAATTTTGCTGCTGGAATCGGAAAATTGAACGGGCCTAGAACTTTTACAACCATTCAAACGCGATAGCTTTTATAGATAAAGCGGTGAAAGCTGCCATGTGTTATGCGCTTTTGCGCTTTTTACAGCAATACGAGAGACCTAAGCTCTCCCCAGGCTTCAATGGCATCTACAGTATCAGGCGAGGATATCTGAATCCTGACGATCCCGTCGTTGACGAGGGGTCCTTATTTTTGCGTTCTATGCCCCGCGTCCTTCTGACCAGGCTGGGTATTACCGGCATTGGATATTCTTCCTTATCAACCCTGGCATGGTTTTCGACCTTTTGCCTAGGTAGCTGAGCAGTTTCCCGGGCTTGGTGAGGTTCTTCAAACTCTTGTCCAGATTATAATCCCTTTTCCCTGGCAGGGTTGACTGGGCCACTCTCGTTGCTATGTTCCCAGCCTTTTGGATGGCGATCAAGTTGGTTTCTGGCCAAATAGCGCATGCCATCTGGCTGTGATGCAGAAATGACGTTCAGGATGTTTTCAAGTATGGTTGAAAATAATTTGATATCTATATCCCTAACTCCCCATATTCTGATGCATGACCAGCCTTAACTACTCGACAGTGGCAGCTATACACCTCCAGATGTTTGAACAGTCAACAATGAAGATCCCTTCTAAGGCAAGCAGTAACCACCATCGACAACCAGGTCATGACCAGTTGTGAACGACGAAGCATCGCTAGCCAGGTACAAGTAAGCTCCTTTGAGTTCTCCAGTCTCGCCCTGACGTCTAATCACGATGTTAGTTGGAAGTTTAATAAGTAAATTCCAAAACCGATCTGCACTCACCCTGCAACTGTTCTGTCCTTGAAAATGCCCTTCACTTCATCGCTGATAAAGTCGGTGATCTCAGTCTTGATATATCCCGGGGATACAGTGTTGACACGGGCAAAACCCGTCCATTCCACAGCCAGAGATTTGCCTAAAGCATCGCAGTCAGCATCCAAGTACTCAGCTCTGTGACCGCACAACGTGACACATACAAAAGTGAATTACAGCTGCCTTGGAGGCGTTGTATACTGCCTGAAGCTGCGGGATGTTGACAATGCTTCCGCTCATCGACGCCGTTGCGATGAAGCTGCCCGCCACAAAGTTGGTCAGTTTCTTTCCATCCAATGTCGTACCCTCCTTCTTTTGCCTTCGGAAGTGTGCTCCTGCACTCCTGGCGCACCACATGACGCCGTCAACGTTGACTTCCATAACACGACGGGCTTTCTCAGTAGGTCCATCAATAAAGGCACCGTCTTCCCAGGCAATTCCTGAGTTGGCTACGAAGATGTCTAATCTCCCGTTGAATTCGGAGACAATCTCTTTGATGGACTTCTCAACTGCCTCAGGGGAGATGACGTTGACTTGGTATGCCCGGCCTGTTCTTTACATAAGTCCCGCTTCGTTGTTGAAAGTTGAGGAGTAGTCAGCTCACATTTGACACCATATTCCTTCTCGATTTTCTCGGCTTCAGTTAGAGCTTGCTTATTGCTGTTATACCATATGGCTACGTTGGCGCCAGCCTCAGCAAGTGCATGGGCGATGGCCAGACCGATGCCTGCACCAGCACCAGAGACAATAGCTGTTCGACCTTTCAGAGAGAAGAGCGACAGGACCCTAGAAGTATCTGGTAAGGGCATGCTATCATGGTGAAACGCGCCAGTTTTTGAATCCATAGTGACTGCGGAGAGAGGTGAACTAGGAAGATTGTTGACTTGAGAGTTCGACAATATATGATCGAGTCGACAAGATTACGCTTGGAAACAAGGTTAAGGCAGGCTCATGCCTTTTTATATCCCGCTCCAGCTCTTATCCAACGTCGGACATCCCCTCGTCTCTCCTCCATATCTATCCTCATTTTGCGACATTTATCGACGAACCAAACACGGCAGTCAAAGACTCTCTCTCGCTCGGCCCCGGTCTCTCCAGTGGAACCTACGTATCTCAGAATCTAGGCGTTCGCAGGGCACAGATTCGTCTCCACCATCTGGCGCACCTATCAACAAGCCTTATTCAACATTAGCCGTTGCAATACTTGAAATTCCGTGATACGTTGTAACGACTTCGTAGAGAAATGCCTCTAGTGCGGTCGCTGCCAGGGTCCGGGTGCTTACTTTCGACCCTGTTGCTGTCCACTCAGCTCCGACTATGCTCCACGTCTCGTCGAGCCGAATCTGTCAAAGGCCGAACCCCCCGGGATAGACATCGCGGGGTTAGAGTCATGCCCCACCATTCACTGCCTAGAGGACTTGGTCCATGTCATTGCGGAGGTGGTTTGCACGAGCTTTGTCTATTTAGGCTGGCGACTATGGCGGTTAAGCAAGGTCAAAACAACTAAAACTGCTGGGCAAGTCAGGCTATACATTACTCATAGTAGAAAAAGACTTGGCCAGGCAGGTACCTATGATGGTTCTCCGGATTACTATACTGTGGCCTCATAGTCCTATCTAATAAAAGACAGGTTAAGCATGCTTTCACTTCGTTCAAGGCAGCCCGAGCATCAGAATACCATTGTCTTGCGAAAACCACTGGTCACGCACGAGTGCTCGAAGTTCTGACAATCTTTGCCTATTGGATAGCAGTTCCCAAGACGAACAAATTCAAGGAGCTCGAGTAATGGCAGAATAATTCTTGCCATACTTTGTAGCGTGCCATGTTCTATCTATTATTAAGGTTGCGTCCAATGACTTTGTGTTTCGGGAAATTCGACAATCGATAACGAGAAATAAAATCATCGCGGGAAACTGTACACAGTGAGTGAGAAGTCAGTCAAGTCACCTGGAACTCGTGATATCTCGAAGTGAGACTTACTGTACGCTCCGCAGATCCGGCGAATGCCCTCAAATGCACTTCGGCCGTGCATAACTCGCCAGTTGTCAAAAACTAGATAGAAGTTAACTTCAGTCAGCAAGCAGCAATAACATCTCCCTCTACTTACTAACGACCCGACCTGGTGCTAACTTGAACCAGTACTCGTTGGACACACGACGCACAATCTCATTCCACTTTCGAGCCGCCTTATACCACTGCTCCGAGTCGTGGACATTCACAACACCGCGATCATCATTGTTCCAGCGAATGCGGGTCAGTGTGCCTTTGGTCTCCTCGATAACTGGAAACGCGCGTTCCGGCGTGATAGCTACTCCCTCGTTGCCGCTGGCGTGCCATGGGAGGTTGACCTTTTGGAGTATCTCATATGCATGGGGGTCCTCTTCCTTTAGAATTCTAGCAGCGTTGAAACCATCCACGAGGAGTGATGCTCCACCCAAGATATCAGATGGCTTTGAGCCGGGAGGTCCTTCGTGTGAGAGCATATGGAATGCTTGTAGAGCAGCGGGCTCACTGAAGTACGTGGTGTCTGTGTGAGCTGGCAGGGCGAGGTTTGTGTAAGCTGTGTCAGCCAGGGCAAGGTCTGGAATAAAGTCATAGAATCCTCCATAATGTGTGTTTCGGATTGGGCCGATGTTGTTCAAGAGCTTTTCAGTCGCCTCGGGGTTTGGGGGTGTATGGATAACAAAGCAGAACCCATAAGCCATCTAAATCTGTAAGCAAGTGAATTGTAGACATAGCCAGGACTGACGTACAATGTTTTTGGTAAGGTCTCTCATGCCGGCTGTATTGTTTCCGCCCACGACTTCACTGTAATCAACTTCGGGAGGCTCATTCGCAACATTCTCATCCCAAAGTTGACGTGGCCTGGTTTGTCAGAAACTACAAGTCTGCACTGTAACTGGGGGCATCAACTTACTCATCCACGCCAAACTGCTTGGCATATTCTCCCGTAAACCAGCTATCAAGCCATGACCATGGATGCCGGCTCCTGTGAGAATCAGACCCTATCAGTAGTTAGTATGTTTGAACAGCTCAATTCTTCACCGGCTTCACTCATACACTCAACCTCGAGAAACTCATTCAATTCCCAGAACTTGACTGGATGACCGTCTTGTGGCAACTAAGTTGACCATCAATACAATTGCGTGGCCCCCAAGAATAGAACATTGACCCACCTGGAAAGTGTCAAAGTTCCTTTGCGTTGTGTCTTGGTTAACACAATGTTTGCATTGGCAGTTATCCCTGAGAACCATGAGCGCTTCTGATCCATCATACCAAGCGATTAAGCGCGGTTGTTTACTCACCGCAGCCACAAGTTGGGACTACACCACGAGGTTGAAGGTCAGCAACCGAGATATCATAAGCGCGGTGAAACATGCCACTCACAAAGTGCGATAATGAAGGCCATTTTCATCTTTACGGCAAAATCTGATTTGAGAATTATCCGTAATCTCGACAGTTCTTACAATCGGTGCTCTTCCCACGGGTTTTGGTGCAGGGGAGCTTTCATGGCCAACATTCTTTTCCCCTGCGACTCTGGCAGGTGAAGGTGTAGGAACCGGTTTGGGGGAATAGTAAATTCGCGTTTTACGTATTGATAGTGCAGGAGAGGTTGTAAAGCCAACAATCTGGCTCCCAAGGTGTCTGGGAGCTGAGGGTACAGCGCGGTTCAAGAGCCCAGCACTGTAGATGCGACTGAGTGATTAGACAGGCTTGGTGTTGGAGGATGGAAGGAGATTTACCGAGAGCTGCGAGCAAGTCGACTGAGCATTGTGATGCGCTTGAGATGCAACGAAACAAGGCGAGCATGCGTGGAACTGCAGACAAAGAATTGAGCTGACTGACTGACGCAGTGACACTTATTAATGCTCAAAAATCAAGGACTATATTATTATGGATGTTGTTCAACGCTGCAATACTCTGTCTCCGTCCATGCCTCGGCACACGGTCGGAAGTCCCCGATAAACGCATCAGGATTTCCGACAGCCCGTGGTGGAGTTTGACAGAGAAAAGGGCGCTGCAGGTTGATGCAGTCTTTCAGGTACATGTCAGAAGAAATAAGCCTTCTACAGCGAAGATAATATGATTAATAAAGTGGCCTTAAAGTATGTACATGTGACACAATCAAAACGATTCGAGCAAACCATTAGTTACAAGAAAGGGGAGTAGGTTGTAAATGCCAAAAGGTTGTCAAAATGTAGTACGAGGCTTTTTGTCACCCAGTTGGTCACTAGCGAGAGTATACAAACTCTTAGATTCGCAGATGTTGACAGGCTTTACTCTCTTTCACTTTAGTCACTGCAACATTTCTTTCAAGGTTGAGTTTGCCCGTCCGTGATCAGACAGACAAAGAGGGTGTTTCACAAGCCTATCTTGGATTCTGTCAACTCCGCTTGATTATGATTAACTTATTTGCCAGGGCCAGGATAGAGAATGTGGGGCGTGGATCAATGGATTGCTCGACTGCAGTGCCAACAGCTCTCCACCACCTCTTTTACCGTTAGACTGATTCTGTGCTTCTTTTGAATTGCCCATGGGCGACGATAAGCTGCATTCTGTTGCAGTATTAGCCAAATCGAGAGAGTTAAGTCGTCATCAGACTAAACTGCCAATATGATAACTGCCATGTTAAGAGTTACTATTTCGAGTTCTCAGCCCTTCAACCCCCAAGCTAGGTAGGAGCCCATTATCACGACCTACTGCAGCTTTCGAAGGCACACAACAACTTCTTTGACTGTTTCGTTTTGGCTCATCCTCGTCTCGGCTGACCAGGACCTTTTCCACCCGCGGCCAAGTGGCTGTCTCAACTTCCAATAGCGCGTCTCTCGTAGAGTTCCCCCCCACTTGTATAAGCGCTGACCATGGACCTGCGTCTCTTTGATCCTCCAGGTTTCGAAACCACCATCCTATAACAAAGAGACGTCCCTGGCCTCGCTTCCGAGGGTTTGGGTTGCTCCAGAGAAGTCTGACCATGTCCATGGGCCTAGTCGACGCTACTTGTCGCGTCCGCGGTTAGGATGCATTCGTGATTGGCATCCTCTAGCGATCTGCGACCCATGCCCTCGAGGCTGACTTGGATGTTGCTTCGAACAGGACCAACACTCGAAAAGTCTGTGATTCACGTAGGGCAGAACCAACAATGGAACCGTAGTGCGGGAATATGTTGGTATGGTTCTTTCATCTCTTGTTTCTTTATCATCAGGAACTGCTGCACGGCGTCTGCACATGGAGTGCTTCGCTCTCATTTCTGCCAGTTCCCCTCCGTTGTCCTGGGTTATCTCAACTGCAGGCTGTCATCGTTCTTCTCAATCAACCTTCCATGTAGGTATACCATGGCCTTTTTCCTTCAGCCCCACGAGGGACATCTCCTCGGGGTCTTCCTTGTGCTGGTTTCCTTTCTGCTAGCCACAGGAAATCCTGCTGCTGTCGAACCTTATTTAAGAGTCTTTTCCATTGAGGAATCAGGAAGCTCTCGGAGACTTCCCTCATCACTTTCGGACTTTCCATCACAGCACCACGAGCGAGATGGATCATGTCCAATATCTGGAGAACACTGGTGCGGCAACGACCTCCCAGGGGACTTCTGCTGCTCTTCGCAGTCCGTCTGTAAGGTCCTTGCCGCAAATACCACCGCCTTATGTTGCCCAAAGAATTCGAAAGGCAACTGCGAGGTCATCGTGCCCATCACTTGTAATATCGCCAGTCAGAATCCATCGACAAATCCACAGGCCGAAGTCAAGTCCCTCGCACTTGACCAGGAACTCAAACGCTGTGGGAGCAAAAGCGGAACTAGGAGATGCTGTCCGTTTGGTTACAGCTGCAAAGGCGACAAGGAATGTGTGCTCGATAAAGACCAGGACGAGAGTTATGCCTTTCTCTTGCCTGTCCCTGAATATTCTTCGACGTCGTCCTCGACCGCAACATCTACAGGTGCGTCCTCGGCAACATCCGACATTCTTTCAGTCGAAACATCGGAAGCGCCCAACAGGATTGTCCAGCCTCCGTCAGCCATCGCCACCGCCTCTACAACAGAGCCGTCCACACCAGAGAACGAACAAGAGGAGAAGAGTGGTGGCATCAGTCCCACAGGGGCAGTGACTGCCGGCACCGTCGCTGGCGTTTGCTGTCTTGCTGGAATAGGTATCTTTGTCTGGATGAAGTGGTTCAGAAAGAAGAGGATTCAGGACACTCCCAATACGCCATTGGCCCGAGAATCGTGGGGATACTTTTCTACGAGAAGTACACCGTCAACCCGGCATGTTCACCTTGCTCGCGGTCCCGGTGACAAGTTCGTTGTAACACCTACTACGACTGGGTTTACGCCTTCTGTGCCACCGCTGGCTCCAATCACAGAAGAGAAGCAGAGCCCAGTAGAGCTTCCTGCGACGCCGGTATCTCTTTGCATGTGGTCGAATTTCGAAAACGCTGCGGTGGAAGAGCCAAAGCTGGCTTATGTTGTCCCCGCCAAACAGCAAAGGTGACCAGGTCCAACAAAATAAAATGATATGATGACGGTTGCACGAAATATGAGGAAGGCTTTTCTTCTCTGCACATACCTTTTTTCTCCCTTTGTTTGCAATACCAATTTTTTGTTTAGCTACGGATCATTACTTAGGAGAAGTTGACTACAGTAGGTATTGGATCTGTGGAAGATGCCACTGGCGTTGATATCAGCGTGGAATTATCATTACGAATTGACATGCTTTTCTGTTAACAAGCGCGTGCAGTATAATTGTCGCTGTCATGTTGTCTTTCAAAGCGTAGTATAGCGAAGCTCAAAACTTCCGCGAGCAATCAGTCATGAATGACTCAAAACGTTTACCTTCCAGTTGCATCTGAATCGACGATGCCCTCATCGACACTGTCTCTACTCATAAATCATGCATATTAGGCATCTAACGTTAGTAACAAAGATCCATCCCAGTAGAATCTCAGAAGTGTCAAGCTTCTCCTTCCACAGCGTGCACAACAAAGGTACAGCCCATACAGTATCAAAGGTAAATCGTTCCATATCAACACTGTGTGATGATGTGGACTTTGAAATCCACTTTCGCAAATCTCCGTTAACTTATTATTGAATTTCAACAAACAGTCCTGACACGATTCGATTGCAACTTTTCACTGCTATTGCTCCCTGCTTTATCAATCCTTTACTCACTGCAGACCGCTTTCTTTTCCGGCTTGCAATTGTCCATACAAACTTTTCTCTCCTAGCTACAATTCAAGCTTCCCTTACATAGAAGCTACCTAGGTATCTATCGCATTTTTAACGCCTACGTAGGCCATGGCTTGCCATTTGATCGGCGCCAGTATCCTACTTGATTGATCACGGGTCCCGCGTTCGACCGAGTTGCGAGGCTAAGACACTTCGAGCTGCGACTTCGATTTAAGCTACCTGGACTTCCGATACAGCATGACGTCTCAACATCCTGACTTCGACGCCTTCTACGACGACCAGGTGGCAGCTCAACGACAGCTCTTTCCGCGCCAAACCATCTCGGATCGCATTACTCAACCGAGTGTCCTCATCTCTTGCCTCATCGTTGTCGTCACCCTTACATACAACTTATATGCTTCTACCGCCACAGTCCAAGAGTTAATACAGCTACTAGGGACAAGCCTTTGGGACGCCCTTGTGTTCATTGTCCCAGAGAGTCTCCTGAATGCCCTAGACACATCCGATAGCTCGACTACACCTTCAACCGCGCAATCGATGTTGCACCCCGACCGAAGCGCACATGCTGTCAAAAGTGACAAGATGCGGAGGGTCTTTGGGCTCAACCGCTCTGGCGGTGTCATGTCTTCGGTGTTCGAGGTCAGGAACCGCGCTCTTTCAATGACCGGCAGCGTTTTGGGGCTGAAGACCGAGTCCGATCGTCCACCAGGGCTTGGCAACATGGATAACTCGTGCTATCAGAATAGCATCCTCCAAGGTCTTTCATCGCTGAAGCCTCTCCCCGAATATCTTTCTGCCTACCTTGAAGCATCGAATAACGACAGTGGCGACCGAGATGTTGCGCAAACATTGCGAACCCTAATCGCCGACCTCAACGACGTATCAAATTATGGACGTACCCTATGGACTCCAAATCTACTCAAGTCGATGAGTACCTGGACACAGCAGGACGCCCAAGAGTACTATTCCAAAATTCTGGACGATATCGATAAGAGCGTTGCCAAAGCTATCAAGAATTCGCAGCCACAGCATCCCGGTCTAGCAGCTAAGATGGATAAGGACGACACGGCTGCAAGTGAGCACAGCGACGACAGTGGCTACCAGAGTATAACTAGTTCCCATGACCATAAGTTACCTCGCAATCCACTGGAAGGCCTGCTCGCACAAAGAGTGGCCTGCGTTCAGTGTGGACATTCTGATGGACTATCCATGATACCCTTCACATGCTTAACGCTAAGCCTTGGTTTAAATAAGAACCAGCACGACCTATACGAACGGTTGGATGCGTATAGCAAAGTGGAAGCAATCGAAAACGTCGAGTGTGCCAAATGTACACTTGTCAAGGCCCAGAGACTCTTGTCAAAGTTAACAGATAAGATGCGAGACGGCGGGTCGTCTGATGAGCAGCTTGCAGAGCCTCTGCGCAGGCTGGAGGCGGTCGAGCTGGCGTTGGAAGAAGACGACTTTGAGGAAAAGACTTTGACGGAAAAGTGTAAGATCTCGGCTCAGAGCAAAGTCAGCTCAACCAAGACCAAGCAGATTGTTGTTGCTCGGCCACCTCAAAGCTTAGCGATCCACATGCAACGATCGGTATTTGACCCTTCTACATTTAACATGATGAAGAATTCAGCCCCGGTCAACTTCCCCATGACCCTGGATCTCGGTCCTTGGTGCTTGGGCAGTGCGAGTTCGAATCCTCTGCCTGCAAAATCAAGTGAGGCGGAAGAATGGCTCTCCGACCCCCGGCAGTCAATGGTGGCTGGTGATCTAGGTACATCCAAGCTCACGGGACCTATATATGAGCTTCGAGCCGTGGTAACACACTACGGGCGACACGAGAACGGACACTACATTTGTTATCGCAAGTATCCACGACACAGCCCTCCTGCTAAGGTGGTTGATGATGACGAACCTGGCAACGAGACCTGCGCCCTGCCTGATCTTAATTCAGACGACCAAGGCAAAAATGACGTGGATGAGCTTGAGATGGATTGGTGGAGGTTGAGCGACCACAACGTCTCAAAGGTCAGCGAGGATACTGTGTTGAGTCTCTCCCCTGGAGTGTTCATGCTTTTCTACGACTGTGTGGATCCTACTATGGTCACAAACCATGAAGACAGCAACATGCAGGATGCGGGTGAAGTTGAAAATCTAGATGTCGAAACCGAGCTGGCAAGTGCAACAGAGAACACGGCCCAGATCATTCAGGAGCACGAAAACCAGAAGGCCGATGACGAGCCAAAGGAGGCATATGGTTGGAAGGAAGGCGCCGCGTCATGTTACGCAAACGGTCAAGCTGAAACTATGACGCGTGCCTCAGATCTGTCTACAAACACAGCTTCACTGGCTCAGGTCGAACCATGACGCACTATCAAGTAGAGGATAGATTCATACGAAAGGGGTAGTGCAAGTTGGGGTTGAAGTATCGGCACACAGCAAGTGAAGCGCAGACACGAGTGGTGTCATTCATGGGATTGTATTCAAAAGCATAGCGATGGCGTTGAAGAACCAGTCATGATGGTTTGAATATCAGGTTTTACTACAGGATTGGACGCGGAAATAGAAGGACAAGCGGCTTAATGAGGCATATCGAGAATGCGCATCCAGGATTGATACCAACACAAGGACATAGGCCCAGATAGAACGATAGGATATTACGTTGCAAAGCGAAAGAAAACCGACCAATGTCACAGGCCACGAGATTTGGATCGTTAACCGAAATTGTTGTTTCTCACCAGTGATGAGTGGGATCAATATGTTTCAGTGTCAGGGAGAGCCCAGGTCTATTTAACTTAGACTCGACAGTACCGGCAATGAAGCGCCGAGAAGAGAGTCGAGAAGCGGCCAGTCCCACCCACAGTGGAACGAATTAACTTTAGATGCCGTCGAAACAATCACGGCTATTCACCGGTGACCTACGCATGGAGGATGGTACTACGTAGTTGATCAACCCTCCTGAGGAAGCGGGATAATACTCACTCCGCGGTTAAGTCGGCAACTTAGGTAGTCAGGAGAGCATAGACGTCCAGGCGTCTAATAAATGAATAACGAGTTTCTGAACACCCACCCATCATAAGGAGGTTATTATGGTGTGCTTATCTACCTATTTTAGGTAGGCAGAAGGCTACCCAAAGACATAGTTTTAAACGTCACTGATATGTAGATTGACTTGGCATGATTCCTTACATGCTATGATATTTACAGTTCTGCTGGAATTTGAGGGCTCGTGTATAATTGTTAGCGCCCACGCTAAGTTAGAGTATGTTACACTATCTGCTCTGTGAGGTTCCTACGGTCATCGGTAAAGATCGATTAGGGGAGAGTTGACAGCTGCCATGCTTCTTGTTCTTCCCCTAGGCCCGCTAGGCCAGCTTTACTGCATGCAGTTAGGCGGTTACAGATGAGATCTAGACCCGAGAGTCTTCTCGTATTCAAGACTCGCTGTATATGCCAAGCTTCAGAGCCAACAAGCGACAGAGCCCAGTTGCGCAAACGAACTGACGTGGTTGGTCAGACCGTAAACAGAAACCTCCGGGGACAGGGACCCATACATCCTGCTCCCCAGTTGCTGATCACCGCGGCCTTTGCCTCGTGGGACGACTGCCCTGCGCCCCTTTGAGACCCTTTCTGAAAAGCTTCGCCTGTGATGATACTGTAGATATGGGCCGGCTTGGCAGGTACGGATGGTACATACTGTAAGTCAGACAGTTGAGGGTCCATCGACCCAGTATTTAGTGAAACCCAGGCTCGCAGCCGCTTTAATCATGAAATGGCAGGGCATTGACTCGCAGAGGCAGTTTGGGAGCTGGTGATGAGTGTTTTATGTCAGTGATCGGCAAAGTCGAGCCGGCGTTGGTCTAGGACAAGTACAAACAGGCCCATATCATGGCTGAGCTTGACGAGACCTACATCCTTGGCGTGTGCTTGTTAATAAGAACTGTCGAACCCCAGGTTATGTTTTCGAGGTTGTCTTTTTGTTTCTCGTGCTTGTATGATATATGGTTAAACCAACAAACGGACCCGTCCAAAAGGCAGGAACGACACAGATGAAGCTTCCCTTTATCTCAAAACGATACTGACGCAGGCGCGACTCGTATCTAACTTCCACTATACCACCCTCATCTGCATCCACATCCACCAGAGGAAGGAACCAACAAAAGAGGCAGCTCGACCACCCACTTTCCCATTCCGTTCCATTGGGTTTGTCTTGTGAGACCTCCTCATCATCGAATTCTCTCTCCAGCCTCTTCTTTGGGCATAAATTTCTTCCTTTCCGTCTCTTTTTCCCTCTCTTTTTGGACACTCTCGACCTTTCTTACCTTAAACCGTCCTCTTGTCGCGGAAAATACGTCATTTCGCAGACGAGGGTTGGATCTAACTAGTCCCAGGTGGCTTCGACTAGATACGCGCCGTGTTGTGTCCCTCAAGTACATTACGATCAGCAAGCCACCGCGAGATCTTTCTCTCTCCTCGCCAAAACTCGAGGAACAGCTTCAAAGTGTTGATCCCCTCAAACTGAGACAATTAATCAGAATAATGGCGGGATCCAGCGACTTGGAAGCCAATAGGATGTCGCACGGGTCTCAACCTACTTATGCTGGCCTTACAGAGAAGCCTGTAAACCAGGGAACAGGTTCAAGGATGCACGCGTCTGTCTATATTCTGTACGTGAACTTGAGGGTTGGAACATCGTGAACAGAATAACAGCGATGTCTAACATCCTGCTTGACCAGGACATGGATCTTCTTTTCCAACGTCACCATTCTTTTCAATAAGTGGCTCATTGACACTGCTGGATTCCGTAAGTATACCACTACTATTCATGTCTGTACAATGGGACTTTGGATACTAACATGCCTTTGCAGGATATCGTAAGTGCTCTATCATGCTGTGACTACGGTATATTAGTCCATACCTGTAACTAACAAACTATCAGCCATCATTCTCACCACATGGCATCTCGTCTTCGCAACAATAGCAACCCAACTACTTGCTCGCACGACTTCCCTGCTCGATTCTCGCCATGCTCTCCCCCTGTCTCGACGACTCTATATACGGACTATCCTCCCTATCGGCATCCTCTACTCTGCCTCGCTCGTCTTTTCTAACATCGTCTACCTTTATCTGTCGGTGGCTTTCATCCAGATGCTGAAGTCTACCGGCCCCGTTTGCACTCTTATTGCTTCATGGATGTGGGGCGTCGCTCAGCCTGACGGCAAGACATTTGGCAACGTCATGCTCATCGTGGCCGGTGTCGCTCTTGCTAGCTTTGGAGAGATCGAATTCTCCTGGTGGGGGTTCATCTTCCAGTTGTGTGGCACCATCGCCGAAGCCATACGTGTTGTCATGATTCAAGTCATGCTCAGTGCTGAGGGTCTCCGCATGGATCCTCTTGTCGGTCTCTATTATTACGCACCTGTCTGTGCTATCATGAACCTCTTTGTCGTCTTCTTCAGTGAAGGCCCCCGTTTTCGGTGGGAAGATGCAGCGAGTGCGGGTTATGGCATGCTGTTTGCCAACGCTTGTCTTGCTTTCATCCTGAACGTCATCGGCGTCTTCCTTGTAAGTCAAATCCAGAGCCTTATTGACTGACTTCCCATGCTGACTGCCATTCCAGATCGGTAAAACGTCAGGGCTTGTCATGACTCTCAGTGGTATTTTCAAGAGCATCCTCCTCGTGGCTGTTTCTGTTGTTATCTGGAACACCCACATCTCTCTTCTTCAGACCCTCGGTTACTCCATTGCTCTCATGGGTCTTGTTTTGTACTCAGTGGGTTACGAGCAACTCCTCAATACGTGGGATGAGGCAGTTGCATGGGGTACAGGTGCACTGAATCGTGAGGGGGAAATGTCTCCCACTTTACGCAAGACCATCATGATCGGGTGTTTGGGTTTCATCACAGTGATTATTGCCGGCGCCTTGTGGCACTATCACGGACTATCTAGCGAGCAATTGGCTCGGGCGACCTCATCGTGGTTTGGACATTAGAATGATAACGACTTGGATTGGATATATAACTGCAATAATGATCAAAACGTCTTGAATGTAATCTTGGTGTCATTCGTTATTGTAGGGATGTATTGTGAAGGTTAATTATGTGACAAGCCCTGGCAATACTATTTGAGGCTTTGAGGGGTATCTAAGTAAACCACCAGTTCCTTTGCTGGTTAAGTGATAACTGCTACCGTTTCCAATTATTAATGACCCCCCGAAAATAATGTGTTGTATAAAGCCGTGAACCATCCGCTACAGTATCAACGACGGCTTCTGCTACGATCCCGTCTCTCTCGTCGAGGAGATAGGCTTCGATCTCGTCTGTTTCTCCTATCCCTGGACCGGTCTCTCTCACGATCCCGATCACGGTCCCTATCGCGATCACGGCGATCCCTTTCGCGGTCCCTATCACGTTCAGGCCCACGATCTCGAGATCGATCTCGGTCCCTGTCCCTAACCCTGTCCTCTCTTCGGTCTCTGTCTCTATCCCTATCGCGATCTCTGTCCCTGTCTCGCTCGCGATAACTGTCTCCGCCCCTCAACTTGTCGCGGTCCCTATCCCTGTCCCCAGCTCTGTCCCGGTCACGGTCGCGATCTTGGTTTCGGTCCTTGGCTGTGTCACGCTGCCGGCTGCGGCTCCTAGAACGACTCCTCCGGCGCTCCTCGCGGCCTCCAGGCGTATATCTGTCAATATCGTCCGTGATCCAGCGGCGGCGTAAGTCGGGAGATTTCTCACCACTGCTCTTCTTATCATCAAGTCCCGGAATCGGTAGGCCCTTATTCCTGGCGTCCTTCTGTGCCGCCAAATAGGCCTTGGCTTCCTTTTCCCGCTTCTTGACCTCTTCCCTCTTCCACTCCTCAAGGTCATCCTGAGCCTTGCTAGAGCTGGGTCGCGCGACAGAGGCTGTGGCGGTGACTCGTGATCGAGAGCGACTTCGACGGTCAGGTTGTTTCACCTTCTCCTTTTCACGCTCTTTCTCGGTGGCTTTATCACGTTCCTTTTCGCGTGGCTTCTCTTGATCACGCTCGTCACGGGTCCTATCTCGGCTTCGTCGTCGTGGAGGAGATCTATCATTTCTCTCACGGTCGCCATCGCGGTCACGGTCACGGTCACGAGGGCGATCCCTATCTCGCTCACGTTCTCTCTCCCGCGGATCATAGTGATCGGCTCCGCCAAGCCGGGCATCGCGAGAGCGGCTTCGGTCACGCCGGGTACGCGACCGGGTTCTATCCCGTCTGTCAGAACGCAGCCGTGAACGTGAGGGCTCTCTCCTATCTCGACTTCGCTCCCGCCTCTCTGTTCTGGCTCTAGATCTGCTTCGTTCTCGTCGATCTGCCACCCGAGGCCGAGAACGACTGCGCTCGCGTCTCCGAGATCTGCTTCGCTCGTAGTGGTCGTACTTAGGTCGCGATCGGCTCCTAACCCCACGATCCTCTCTTCCGGTCCGTGAACGGGTCCTATCCCGTCTGGTTCGAGAGCGACTTCGGTCACGTCTGTCTCTGATCCGTGACGCACTAGGGCCGCGGCGCGGAGAGTTTGAGCGTCGGTCGCGGCGACTATCCCGTTCTCTCGGGCGATCACGCTCCCTGTCTCTGTCGCGATCTCCCTCGCGATCTATAGGTCGTGAAGCACTACGGCTTGGTTTGCCTTCATCCGCAGTAGGTCTCTTAGTCTGAGCAGGTGTTCCAGAGCCGGCGCGTTCAGGTTTGAGTCCTGCATCGCTGTTCTTGCGGCCGTCTGCAATCTGGGAGCGTTCTCGCCGAATAGGGTTGATGGCCGAAACAGGCCCAGTCTTTCGCGGTGGGGGTGCCAAAGAGGAGTCGACTTCGAGTTCTTGCTTTTGCGTGGGTTTTGAGCTTTCACGGAGTAGATCGGCCAGGGCCTCTTGTTCCAGGCGCTCGTGCTCCTCCTTGGAAAGCCTCTCCTTCAGCTCTGAAGAGACAGCTTGCTTCTCCTTGTGACGATCATGGTCACGATGACGGTCTCGATCACGGCCATGATCTCGGTCTCGGTCTCGATCGCGGTCCCTGTCTCTGTCTCTGTCTCTGTCCCTGTCCCTGTCCCTGTCTCTCGAATCCCGACCACGGTCCCTATCTCTATCCTGTTCGCGTTCTTTATGTCGTTTCTCTCTTTCAATGTCTCGTAGCCTTTCACGCTCTTCGCGCTCTTGTTCGCGCTTCCTACGACGCTCATCTCTTTCTTCCTGACGCTTAAGCTCAGCTTTCTCACGCTCTCGCTCCTCTTTCTTTCGTTCTTCTCTGATAATCCTTCGCTTTTCTTCCTCGATTGCAGCTTCTTTTTGTCGTAGTTCTTCTCGGACACGCTCGCGCTCTGCTCGTCGGGCCTCGGTGTCGGCAGCGTACTCTTCGTCGGTTTTGGCTCCTCGCGTCTTTTCCGCCTCTGCTGCCTCTTCGCCAACTTCTGCACGGCGTGTCTCGCGGATGCGCTCTTCTATGGCCCCGACATCGATTAACTGGCTGATAACAGACTCGGCTTTTTGATAAACTCCAGATCTTTCTAGGGCGCCATCAATGAGTGCCGCAGCCTTTCGCCGATCGAGCGTGAGAAGCTGCTGTGGGTTGCGCTCGATTTCCTGTTCGGCCACTTCGAGAATAGATTTTGTGACTTGAGCCTCGTAATCCTAGTCCATGCATTAGTATTGGAAAACCCCGCGTGTTCTTCGTCCGGCATACGCTGGCCTCAAACTTATCCCAGACTTGTTTTCGAATGGAATCGTAGGCTCCCTCCTTCTTGAAGCTGTGAGCCAGTGATTCTATTGCAGCTCTTGTCGCCGAAGGCAGAGGGAGATCTGAAGCCTTGAATTTGCGCGGTGCCGAAGGGGACGCTTTTTCGCCATTCACAGGCTGTTGTTCAATACCTGGCGCCGCCATGATCGTGCTGTAAGCTTGGGCGCAACAAACTGAAAAGGAGATGCAATGGCGCGCGTTAGACAAGCGCTGAGGCTAGTTGTTATAATCAGCGCATAGCTCAGTTTTGCGATATAGTAAAAAAGTAGTCAGTCTCAAAAAGTCAGGGGTGCAAACATTTTAATTGACATAATGATCAAGTAACAGTGTGTGGTAGAAAACCTGAGGTTCTTTGACCGACGTGACATGCCAACGCCAGGTCACGTGGCGGCATTAATTCCAATGTGCTGACTTTTTATCTTACCCTGTAGAATTCGAATATTTGCTCGAATATTTGAGATGACCGACCAATTCACGTGTCACTCGCTTTCTGTCTTATACTTTTTTACTCTTACAAGTTTTATCCTCGCCTATGCTTTCTTATTGACTGCTGGTCTCGTAGCACGTTATAAAGCATTACAGCCGATTCGAGTTGTGAGGGGCCTGTGTGAGAACAAACAGAGAAGTTAAGAACTAACCGCCGCATTTCTCCAGTCAATGCACCTAACCAGAATATCAACGATAAGTTCAAGTAATAGATACATAAATCCAACCACTGTTTTTGGAGTATTTGAAAAACACTAAGCAGCAGATAAAGACCATCAAACGAACACTTTACACGAACCCGACCGCCATAGACAATAAAAATAATCGATTATAAACTACATCTCATGACCCATCCCGGACCTCCTAGTATCTTGTAGTGCACTTGGCAGTGGTTGTGGCTCTCGACGGTTTCTGCTCTACTGATGATGTTCCCCCTGAAATGATAGTTGGGCCAGGAACCTCATAATCAACTGAGCTAGAATATACGTTGACGAGAATTCCAGGATCTTCAGCGTCATAAAGCTCGGTACCGAGATACCCAGAAGGAGAATCAGAGCCGTCGCCGGTGACTCTCAGGTTGAAACATTGGGGGTAGTTCTGAGCACCGCCTTTTTCAAGGGCATTGTGTAGAGCAATGATCTCGTGTCGAAGAACATAGTTTCCAGGTGCGATGTTCTCTGGAATTCGGACATTCCACCTGTCGCCGTTGTCTTGGAGTACACTGTCTGCATATCTGCCAGGCGTACCCTGTTCGAGGAGACCGAGCCCATCGATCTTGAAGAACTCGAGCACAGTCTTGTCAACCCGCTCACACGGGCCGTTACAGTTGGCGAGATAGTTCAAGATAGGACCATGGTGGTTTTCAGGCCAGCCTGACCACCGCAGGGTAAGCACATCGCCCGCAGTAACCTCGATGTGTCCCTTGGCTGGGGTAGCATCGCGGTGGCAGATGATATCAGGGCCATCGTACTGATCGGGAGAAACGAAACCGTTGTCTCTCTGAGAGATGGTCCAGCCAGCAACGATGGGAGGGTTCTCCATGTACGGGAAGTCGGTGCTTCCGTAACCCTGATAGGACACACCGTTGATGATGATCTCGTCAACATGGCCATGTGCAGAGACGCTGACCGCAGGAAGAAGAAAAGTGAGCCAGAACGAGGCTCTGAAAGGGTTTATCTTGGATATAATGCTCATGTTGAGGATGAGGACAGAAGTTGAACAAAGTCAAAGAATGTGTCGAGTCAACCAAAAGAATGTCTTTGAAACGGGACGAAAGAAAAGATCTGCTCTCTTCCTTCATTGCATACAAACTCGAGGGTGAACATGGCCTTTATGTATCTAAAGCTCTGTAAGTTAAAGCGCTCTGGTCTGAATCTCCGAGCTTGGCAGTACTCAATCACTCTGCAATTCCCCCCATACTCACGATAACCTTACCTTGGTTGAAGACGCATGCATATTTCTCCGATGTAGTGATTGTCCCTTGGCGAATCAACACCCGATGGAGGTATCGGCTCTGTCATGATTGGCCTTCTTTTCGGCTGTCAACCTTCATCCTCTGATCTGTGCAACGCGCTCAGACAAGATTTCCACTGAGCCAAGAGAACGCCACGACAAGAATTACATGAGAGGAGAAACTTGGTAAGCGAGTAGTCAGATAGACATGCCGTTAGATGACTGCTTGAATCAGGGGGGAGGCTGAATCGAGGGCGTCAACTCAAGCTTCGGGCGAATAATATGCTGCAGATGTCTGCATGCAAACGGGACAGAACGTGATGGAGGGCTGCAGCCGTTGTTTCAACATGGATTCGTTCCGAATGTGCATATTCATTGGAGAGAGCTCGGTCGTTGAGATGCAACAAGCCGTACGCCACCCCGAAGCTGAGACGGGTGAACGTGGGACCTAAATTACCTAGAGCGCGCAGACAGGTGTAAGTGTCTTTTAATCAGAGGTAAGCAGTGTGCTTCTTGGTTGTATAGTTAGTAGGATCAGAGTGAAGATGTCAGGGTTGGTTGATAAGTAAACATGATGCTCGTTGGATATTCAAAGTGGTGATCTGTTAATAAGGATATAAAACAATTGTGAACTAACTAGAAAACCAACCCGTTTCATCATTTTACACCATTTCAGAAAGATGGAGGTGGATATCATGCCGTCTCTTCGTCAAGCTCGTAGGGGAGAGATACATCCCAACCGCAACGCCATGCCAGGAAAATGCATCTCAGTACATACAGCGCAAACACTGATCACTGAGCCGTCTCAGAACTCGCCTTCTCCACCATGGCCTACCACACTCGCGGTCCAGAGGCCGACGAGACCCCACCAGTTAACTTTCCAGCCTCTCCAGAGTCCTTCGCGGCCTTGACCCTTGTACACTGTTGCAGCAACACCCTTGGTCTTGGCCTTGCCCTTCTTTACTGTGGCGGGTTTTGTGATAGGGGCCTCGTGAGTTCCCTCCTCGTTCACGATGTAGAACATGGTACCGAAAGTGCCCTCATAACGTCCTGGAGGAACAATGGTGGTGAGTTGCTGATCAGGGCCACTAAGCGCTCGCACATATTCACGACTTGACAAGAGTGAGACTTGACCACGTCGAAGAACAGTCTCAATGGGTAACTTGAGCAGGATCGCAGAAGATGAAGCTATGAATTTGGCGACGGAAAAGGTCATAGGCGAGGCTTGACCATCGATCATGAACTGGGTTCGGAGGACGAGTGGTGTCGAGAGTGTGATAAGAGGGTGAATCAAGGAGTTGAGGATAGTCGGGACTGCTAGCATCGAGGAGCAGAGATATGAAGGGAGGTTTCTGAGGGTAGCTAGCGTCCTGCGCTGGCCGTTTGAGCTTGGGGTGACGATGAGCCTGGGTATAGTTAGCTTCACATCTGATGAACATATGTCATAGATCATACCTAGTTCGCACCAAGTCCAATGGTGAGAGAGCAAGTCCCGTAGCCACAGCAGCAGCCGCAGCGACGAAAAGAGACGCCCATGGGTATGGTGAAGCGATGTCGATCATGCGATCAATGTCCTCTCTGACACCCATGTCTGGGACATTGAAGATTGCGCTGAGAAAACTTCTACCCCAGTTTTCCAGAAGCGACTGCAGCACGGTATAAAGGAACGTCGCATTTGATCCCTTCCACACACCCCAAGCACCTTCTTTCCCCCATAGTTGACCGATCACTTCGAGAATCGAGTCTGGTCGGCGAAGCGTGAGGTAATGGTCCGGAACATTCGGCTTCTTCACAGGAGATAGAGCTCGTCGACCGCTTGCGCTCCTAGGAGTAGAGGGACTGGGAGTCGAAGGTGCATTCGATGTGAAATAAGCAGGCTCTTCGCCCTCAGAATCCGAGTCTCTAAACTATGGCGTCATGATTAGCGGTGTAACTCATGTGAAGCTCGGGATTACACTCACATCATACATAGAGCTTCCGTGAGGAGAGATTCGCTTCTTGGGCGTCTCTGGCTCAACGGGAGATTCGAATGTAGCATTTTCATCCTGGTTCCGGACTTGCAGCAAAGTCTTTGCTACCTCGAAAGGCTGGGCCATAAGGACCGAGGTGTACTTCCATAGCAGCTCGTCAACGAGGTCCTTGACACTTTGAACCATCGACGGCGAGGAATCGCCGAGGTAGTCATTGTATTCGAGGTCAGAGAGAATATCGCGTGCTTTGGAGGCATATCCTTCACTGGCAGCAGTCACATGTCGTCCATCGGGGAATGGGTTCGGGCTAGGGCTCGGCTTGTTGATAGTCTCGGCGGGTTCTCCAATTGTTGGAGGAATGTAGTACGGCCTCAAGGGATTGACGCCTTCTCTGTGAGTCGACATGGTTGACTCGGGCAACGCGACGACATCGGTCTCTGGGAAAAGAATTATCGAGAACGCGACTATGAGCTCGATTCTCACCCACCAGAGAAAACGAAATCATGCATGTCTATGCCCCACCCCGGCCACCCGGAGATAGACGTCGGACTCCGGCCAATGAATTTCCCGGCCGAAAGCGCCCTCTGCTATCCGAAGCTACTCACTTTTTTCGGGCTGCTTAAAATCATCTTGGACGTGAGAGGACGAGACGGGGCATAAGCGTCCATTGAGCGAAATTGGCGCATCTAGAGCCTTTCAAACCTTTTCTTCTTTAACCGGGGAACTAGGAACATTATCATCACGTTGTAATACCTAGACTCAGTAATTCCTCACGTTAATCATCGCCTTTGCACCCCCCGGCCGATACCCCGAAATCCTCGGAACCATGTCTGCGTCACGATCATTTGCGACTTGCCTGGCCAAGCTACCAGCTACGACATGCCGACAGACACAGCCTATACGACTTAGCCAGAATGTCCTATCTCAAGCTTCTCGAAGCCGATCAATTATAACTCCTCGAGCTGTCCGATTCTCGCCCGTATCCCAGAGAGCTTTCACTACTTCAACGCAAAGGCGCCATGGACATATCGACCCCCCGAAGCCGGGCGAAGAGTATGCCAAAACTAAACAATTCCAACCTAAACAGCATTCAATTAACAATGTCTAGGCTTTATGTCACATTCATTGAGAAGGATGGCACGGAAAACAAATTCGCCGTTTCCGAGGGAGACAACCTTCTCGATATCGCCCAGGCAAACGACCTGGAGATGGAGGGCGCATGCGGAGGATCCTGCGCCTGCTCGACGTGCCACGTTATCGTTGCCGAAGACGAATACTTTGACAAGATGCCTGAGCCTGAAGACGACGAGAACGACATGCTAGATCTGGCGTTTGGACTCACGGAGACGAGTCGATTGGGCTGCCAAGTAAAGATGACCAAGGAGCTAGACGGCCTAGTTGTGAAGCTGCCCTCCATGACGCGGAACTTACAAGCGAGTGATTTCAGCTAAGAAGCGAAGACTACGTACGACTTGCACGAGGCAGATGTTTTGATATATGAGGAAAATATGTACTTGTAAAATTATTATACTCTTGGGAAGGAATGGAACCGGGCGATGGCGGGGGGAATTCAGGTGCATCATACGGGGTATCTTTGTTGCGACTTGGGTTGTGAGGCCGGAAGAGCACGGCCTAACGATTCTACCACTACTCCTCTTAAAAGAAAGAAAGAAAGAACACATAAACATCATTACGCTTCCTCAAGCGCTCCCTTTTTCAATCCACCGCCTCCCGAGGCGATCAACTCCAAAAATCCCTTCTTGCTCATCTCGTTGACCTTTTCCTCCCGCTGCTTCATACCGATGACACCCTCCTTTCTTGTACCCTTCTCCGCCTCGACAGCCTTGACCTGCGCGGCGCGGACAGCGTTGAACAGCTTGACGACACCACGCTGCGCGACCTTACGTAGCCTCCTCTCCGTCACCATGATCTCGGACGTAGATATCTCGAGCTCTCCTGTGGTGTCGTTTGTGGTTGCGACGAGGACGTCCTTTACTCTGCCCTTCTCGAACGCTCGTTTCTTTTGCTCGCGGAGTTGTTTTCTCGCCTTGGATTCCAGGGCGCTGTCGACGGCTGCCTTGGAGGCTTCGTGTGCTGCGGCGCTTCGCGCGAGGACGGGATCCGATCGCTTGGATGTTGACAGCTTGGTGGAGAGAATCTTGGAGAGCGATGTAGCGAAAGCGTTGGGGTCGTTACGCTTGGACTTTTTGCGCTTGTGGGTGGACTCTTCGTCATCATCATCGTCGTCTTCTGATCCCTCATCATCGTTATCGTCTTCTTCCTCCTCGTCGGATTCAGCCTCTAGTTTGTTTTCTTTGGCCTTTTGCGGCTTTGAGTTTGTTTTCGTCTTCTTGAGAGGCTTCTTCAGGGCAGGGTCTTCCTCATCCGAGCTGGAAACTTCATCGTCGGAAGCGCCCACGTCATCGACCTTGACATTGTGAATATCGTCGTCGGAATCGAGAAGGTTGACAGCATCAAACTCTTGCGCCTCTTCGGGTTCAGAATCGCTGTTGTAATCCCGGAGCTGCTTTCTCTTTTGCTTCTTGGAAGGACGCTGTAGGCGACCATCAGGTTGTCTCCTCTTCTTATTTCCCGGACCGGCCATTATGAATTGGTTGTGTTGGTGAAGCTGGAAAGTACAATGCTCTCGGTAGAAAGCGCCGCAGATCTGGTCGTTGAACTTTTGAGAATTTTGCCGGGCAAATTTTCTGGCGGGTCGGGCGGTGAGCTAAGCTTCGGTGGTTCATCGTGGGGCCGGTAACGGTGGGGCCGGGTTCCGAAAAGAAGTGCCGGGCATGGATTAATAACGGGCATTTAATAAATGGACGTTATACTGTAATTACAACAAGACTACCCGAGAACATTTGATTGTGGAGCAGACTCCCATTCGGCATATACGAGTGATTATAAGTACTACTAAGAAAATTTAGAACTAGAAAGCCTTACCGCCCGCCTCTTGACCATAGATCTAATCTCCACCTAGAAGAACTTGATCTTGTCCCAGAACGAGGATGGAACAATTTTGGGAACCTCCTCAGGCGAGTCCGGAGCCTCGACTGTCGCCTTCCATGTCTCCTTTCCATCGATGTAGAGAGTATAATAAAGCAAGCTTCTGTCATTATCAGATTTCTCAATCGAAAACGAGCCAAACTTGGACTGGCCTCCAGGAATATAACTTTGCAATTGTTAGCAGCTGGGACATTTTGAATGGGACCTAGACTTACTTCATCATGACGTCCTCATCGTCTGTCTGCTTGTATGAAGGGAATGGGGAAGCAAACTGGTTTAACGGACTGGTAGAGAACTCATGCGCAGCGGCGGACTGTGGCCATCGCGAGCCAATGGGGGGAGGGAATCTAGTCGCGGCAAACTCATGACGATCGCCAGAGAGAATAACAACGCCGTTGCCTCGGGCACCAGAATCCCACATGGCCTCAAGAATTTGTTTTCTCTCAGCAAGGAAGCCACCCCAGGTGTCTTTGACATTGACGGGCCAGTTCTTAGTGAAAGGAACAGAAGAAGAAATGAACTTCCATCGCACTCCTTGAGGCATAGGGCGTGCCAGCCAAGCCAGAAGGTCAGCTAATTGCTCCTTGCCTAGCATGGTCTTGTCGGTCGCATTAAATGGGGCGTTGTTGCTGGAGCGGTAGCTGCGCGTGTCCATCATGAAAAAGCTGGCTGGCCCCTGAGTGAACTCGTACCACGTGGCATTGCGTCTCAGGTTAAGAGGACCTGCTGCTTGGGAAATTGGCGGGTTGATGTTGGCTTGGTAGATGTGCCAAGGGTCAACGGCCGCGCTATAGATGCCTGTTGTATTGGAGGACCAGTCATTTGAGATCTCGTGGTCATCGAGAACGTGAATCCAGCTCAGGTTCTGAGCAACAGGAGCCCAATCAGGTGAAGCATACACCTGTCGATATTGCATGCGATACTCTTCAGCCGTTTTTCCAAATCGCTCAGGAACATCAACGTAGATGAAGTCGCCAAGAAACAGCATGAACTGAGGATCCAACTTGGGCAGCAAGTTTGCAAGATTCTTCAGGCCAGGGATGGCCAAAGGATGATCAAATGGGCTGTAGGGAAACCGGGGAAGTATGCAAGAGGTAGAAAGGAAAGTAAATAGACCATCATTCGTATTGGGCATCTCTCCAGCCCTGGGAGCAGAGCGGAACTCGCCTGTGTGGTTGTTAGACGTTCTCCATTCGTATTTCCTTTGCTTTGCGGAATCAAGAGGCACGGTGAGAGTCGTGGTGAAGTCGGTGCTGTTATCTGTCGACGTGACAAAACCTGCTGTGAGCCACATGCTGGTGTCAGTTGGGGGTTCAAGGTCTTCAACCTGATACCGGTACTCGAACGTGATGGGCATTTGCAACTGGTCAGGTTCGCGGATCACAAACTTGGCCTCCGTTGGCGACACGTATCCAAGCCGAACAAGAGACAGGTCATCGGCAGGATAATACCATCTCGCACGATACAGAGCATCGGCTGTTAAACCAATAAGAACGGAGTTGACGAGGAAGGTCAGGAAGGACGCAATTGGGCGTTTAGCACTGGGAGCTCCCAATAAGAGGATGTTTGCGATACTGGGAACCTTTTCCCCAACAACGATCTTCTCTTCGATGTCAACTACATCAGCGACAACCTCGGGTTCAGGCGCGACTGCGACACCATCCTCGGTCAACAAGGGAGTTTTAGGTGTCACAGTGGGCTCTCTGAGAGTGATATCAACCTCATCTTTGACGACACCAATCTCTGGCTTTGAGAAGTAGCTCGAGATGTAAGAGGGAACGTAGATTGCAAAGAGAGAAAAGGCGATTAAGCCGAAATGTGCCTGTTGCTGCGGTTAGACTGGCGAATGTGAGAGCTCCTCATAGCCTCTGCTTACAGGGAACTACAGTAGGGTTAGCTTTGTATCATTCGAACGAGTGAGAAATACGGACAAGTCTGAAGAATACGAAAGCGCTTATCCTCAGGGCGACTGAAGATAGCTTTGCAGCTTTCGTCTGAACGGCCATATTGGAGATGGCCTTTCAGGAGAAACGAAAACAACAAGGAGGTGCTTGGCGAAAGCTCGGATGAGTCGGTTCGTATAAGATTATGGTTCCTAAACCGAGTTGAAGGATCAAAGAGAGACGAGAAGCAGAGAAGTTAGGAGTTATGCCATGTCAATAATCGACGAGACATGAGAGTTGACGTTATCTATTAAGAAACTGCCACGTTTTATGTGTTCTTTGTTTGATGAAAAGGACTGACAGGGGAGTGAGGTCATGATCCTTGATAACCTGGTAATACAACACCTTGACGCGCATTGGCTCAAAAGGGTAATCTGTTAAGATGTGGCTTGACTGTGGCTGAACTACTCCGCTGTCAGGAACTGTCTAAAAAAAGGAGCTCAGCCCAGGCTCAGGAGGGGTCTTCTAGGGGGTCGGTGCCAGCAAAATTCCGCGCCGACTCTGGAAGCTCAATCGTGGCCCGTTCAGTTCAGTTGTACTTACAGCACATGTCCACTCTAGCGACAGCTTGTCCTGAACAGCACGCGACAACCTCTCACACAACGCCGCAACAATGAGACTACCAACATTTGTCGCCGGGCTCTTCGCCTGCTTAATCACCAATGTCGCTGCTACTGCTCTGACCTATAAGCTCGATGCCAACGAGAAGGCCTGCTTCTACACTTCCACGAAAAAGGAGGGCGAGAAGATTGCATTCTACTTTGCCGTGAGCCTCCTTCGATGATGTACAACCCACCGAACTTCGAGCTGAACATTTACTGCAGGTCCAATCCGGTGGTTCTTTTGATGTCGACTACATCGTTGAGGGTCCTAATGGCAAGATCATCATGGATGGCCAAAAGGAGCGACAAGGCGACTTTGTCTTTTCCGCCAACGTTGTTGGCGATTACTCCTTCTGTTTTGATAACGAGATGAGCACTTTCGCCGAAAAGTTTGTCGATTTCGAGATTGCCGTCGAGAACGAGGCCCGCGCCCAGCTACCCTCCAAGCAGGGCACCACCCCCGAACAGACATCGGTTCTTGAGGAGTCTATCTTCAAGGTCTCTGGCCAGCTCTCCACCATCTCGCGAAACCAAAAGTACTTCCGAACCCGCGAAAACCGCAACTTTGCTACGGTCAACAGCACCGAGGGCCGAATCATCAACTTTAGCATGATCCAGATCGGCCTGATCATCTGCATGGGTGCCCTGCAGGTGTTTGTTGTTCGGTTCTTCTTCCAGGTGAATTCCATGGCGATTCAGATTAAAGAATGCTGACTGACTGTATGATTAGGGTGCGCGCAAGGGTTACGTATAAAGAATTCGCTGTATCAATACTGTGCTGGACCTGGGTGTTACGAGGCGTGGGATCAAAAGGGAGATGGACATTGGAAGTGTTATGTATAATCAATGGAAGCAGAGCGCTTGACCTGGCTTGAAGGCCTGGCATTTGGTTTTGACCTAGAGGTTTGCGATACTGATATGAAAGCTGTCATGATGTGCTTGATACCTTACTTGGACAGTTAATGCAATGACATTGTGCTGTCCTATCATATCTTGTCTCCAGAATAGTGATGTATTACTTGATGGTGTCAACTGTTCTTCGCCTGTCATGATATTGCCTCGAATTTTGACGAAACTCCAGTTCCTGATACCTATTTCGTAGTGTTCGTTCAAGGGCGGAAGAAACTTGGCTACCTAGTCGTTGACCAATGACAGCCGTTGTATAACGCTGCGTGGAGCCATTGAAGTACATACCTTCTGTACAAGGCATTGTGAATACCTACATAACAAGCTGTAAACTAGGTGCTTTAGGTAATGTTGCAGAGCACCAGGTGTACCTACTACCTAAGGTACTAATACAGAATACCTACTTAAGGTACCTGGTAGTCTTCAATATCCGTACTTGCTTGAAATGCATCCTCAAGAATAAGTATCTACAGTTCCGTTTTAGTATAAATATTTCTAAGCTGTGTGAAACAAAAAAAAGAAGTTGCTTCTCCTGAATTAAGACTCTTCTCTCCATAGGTAATTATAGACACCTCCTTTACCTTCCTTGAAAGACCTTGATATATTCATGTCTGGGTACTCTTTCTGGGGGAGTAAAGGCGCTACTGCAAGGTATCAAATCTTGGCGTAGTGCTACAGGCATCCTGCGCTAAACTCGTTTAGGACTTTCGCCTCATGAAATTCTAAACCTTGGAGCCTTGCGATGGCCGTACAAACCAAACACCTTCATCCTCACAACTGCAATAAAATGACGTCGATAGCCGGGTCGCTCCAGGCTGCGCTACCCAAGCCCAGATACACGGGCGAGGATGAAGAACCCCCCGCGCGAGCGCAACAACGCGGCGTTCGAATTGTTGGCCCCGGCCAGCTTGACGAGACGCAGCTCGTCCTCAAACGATCTGGCCCTCCAGCCTACGGCCAGCGCTCAGGATGGCGTCCGCGATCACAGGAGGACTTTGGAGATGGAGGCGCTTTTCCAGAGATCCCGATTGCTCAGTATCCTTTAGAGATGGGAAAGAAAGGCGCGAACTCCAGCAACGCGTTGGCGATTCAGGTTGATTCCGAAGGCAAGGTCAAATACGATGCCATCGCACGACAAGGCCACAGCGAAAGCCGCATAGTTCATACTTCTTTCAAAGACCTTATTCCTCTTCGACAACGCGCCGACGCGGGCGAGATCGATCTTTCGCGACCCGACAAGGAGTCTGTGGAGGCAACAACAGAGAGGACGAAGAATGCATTGGCCGCGCTGGTCAGCGGTGCGGTAGCAGCACAGAAACCGAAGAACGTCAATATTGGGCAGCGAAAAGACCCTACTTTTGTTCGATACACGCCAGCAAACCAGATGGGCGATAACTCCAAGAAGCAGGACCGCATCATGAAGATTGTCGAGCGACAACGCGACCCTTTGGAACCTCCGAAATTCAAGCACAAGAAGATCCCTCGAGGACCCCCTTCGCCGCCTCCGCCCGTCATGCACTCACCACCCCGAAAGCTTACAGCTGAAGATCAAGAAATGTGGAGAATTCCCCCTCCAGTTTCGAACTGGAAGAATCCCAAGGGTTTCACGGTGCCACTGGACAAACGTTTGGCTGCGGATGGACGGGGCCTACAGGATATAGCTATAAGCGACAAGCATGCCCAATTCGCTGAGGCTGTCAAGATGGCCGAACGCCACGCACGTGAGGAGGTTCAACAGCGTGCTATGATGCAACAGCGCCTGGCAGAGAAGGAAAAGGCACAGAAGGAGGAGAACCTTCGAGAGCTGGCTCAGAAGGCCCGTGCAGAGCGAGCGGCTGCCGGCCGTGGACGAAGGGATTCTCGCGATTCTGGAGACTCAAGGGATTCAAGGTCACGATCGCGCAGTTACAGCGATTCTGAGTCAGATCGCTCTGATAGCGAAGATGAGGAAGTAAGAGAGCGTATCAAAGCACGACAGGAGAAGCAAAGAGAGGAGGAGCGAAAGCTGCGACAGAACCGCATGGGTGCTGAGCGACGAGCTCAAGTTATGGCTCGTGAACAAGGCAGAGACATTTCTGAGAAGATTGCTCTGGGCCTGGCCAAACCTACCCAATCGAAGGAGACGATGTACGACTCCCGATTATTTAATCAGACGAGTGGCTTTGACAGCGGCATCAACGAGGACAACCCCTACGACAAGCCTCTTTTCGCAGCACAAGACGCCATCAGCAGCATCTATCGGCCACGAGCAAACGTGGATGATGATGACGATGCCGAGGCCGGTGACCGGGAAATGGCCAAGATCCAGAAGAGCAGTCGGTTCGGAGAGGCGCTGGGCAAAGGAACCTTCAAGGGTGCCGCAGACGCAGAGGTCAGTTCATCACTTTGCACATCACTCTTTAACACTTTACTAATACGCTCAATGCAGGCACGCGAAGGCCCAGTTCAGTTCGAGAAGGATGCAGGAGATCCTTTCAACGTGGACAAGTTCTTGTCCGAGGTGGACCAAAATTCATCATCAAAGCGAGGTTACGGTTTGCAGGACGATGACAACAGGCAATCTAAGCGGCCACGAGTCGACCCTGACGACGATGAGGACTAAGCAGCAGATTGCAAGGTACGGATAGGTGTGTGTGGTTTATACAGTAGACTCAGTCAGGCGTCAATCAGCAGCTTTTTGCAGTTCAAGAGGCATCTTTTACAATACCAAGGCACTAAGCAAAGCGCAGACCCCGGTGCCTTGCGAATTAATCTTAATCAACTGCCGCTTGACCTCGACCCAAACTCTATGCTAAGACAGTTGTTGCGAGAGCCCCAACTCTAATACGTGGAATCTCTGGATCTCGTCTCCCTCCGCATTTCGGAATAATGACCACTTTGGGCCAGTTTGCGGGGTGCGAGGCCACGACCTGTCACCCTTGGAGAAGCATTAACAAGCCGTTGCCCAGGTCGACCAGGTCATTTGTCTCTGTCAAGCTAACTTAGATTTCCCCTGATGCTCGCTGATGTCTGGCCCGAAAACCGAGAGCAAGGGCCATTATTTCCCCCGAATCATGTGCTAAAGTTTTGACCTTAGCCTGAAAAGATGCGATCGACAGCATCCCCATGGGGAAATACGACCATTCTGGGTCAAGCTCCAGCCTACCCTTTTACCTTCTCATGGCAGCTTCATCCCCCCACAAGGATTATTGGGGGCGGGCCATGGGGCTATGAGAAAAAATCTGTAGTTACAAAAGGGAGTTGAAACCCCATTGATCATCCCTGAGGCTGTTGGGTGATAGCTTCGAAGGCTGTTTGCCATTTACACTCTCACCTACCGCCGCCATGAAGTTCCGCAAGCTCTCAGCAGCCTTCCTCGTCTCACTGCTCCAGGCACCTCAATTGGTGGCCGCAGCTCTCAACGCGACCGAGACTGATACTCAGTTGGTTATTTCCAATGATCGACTCTACGCAGCTGTCCAGAAGAAGGGCGGTGCTATCGTGAAGCTCACTCTCGACGGAACCAACCTGCTGGGCAGCCCATCAGGCTCCACAGGCATTGGCCCTTACCTCGACTGCTACTGCACACCTAAAGGCTTCTGGACCCCAGGTTCTGTAACCCCGAAGTACAAGCTGTTCAAGGGTAAAGATGCCAAGGGCAAGGACTATGGCGGCATCGTCATGTCCGACACGTACGCCGAGACAGGTCAGGTCCTGGAGCAGTACTGGTTCTTGAGGGACGGCGAGACTGGTCTGCACACGTTCAGCCGAGTCGCATATCACAATGAAGAGCAGCCGTTTCTTCGCAACCTCCAGGAGCTTCGAACCCTCTTCCGGCCGAACAACGACATGTGGACTCATCTCCTGACAAACACGAAGCAATATGCTCCTCTTCCTGGAAAGGAGGCCAAGGAGAAGCAGGTTGTGGTGCAGGATGCAACGTGGTATATGGGCAACACGCCCAATGACCCCTACGTCAAGCAGGAAGCGGACTACTTTACCAAGTACACGTTTCAGGACAACTGGCGTGATATTGATGCTTATGGACTGTAAGTTTGTTGCATCCAATGGCTATAGGACAGCTGGCTGACAGATGAAAGGTTCGCCGACGGCTCCAAGACTGAAGACGGAGACGCTTACGGCGCGTGGCTCGTTATGAACACCAAGGACACTTACTTTGGTGGCCCTCTGCACTCGGATCTGGTCGTCGATGGCATTCTGTACAACTACATCAGCTCTAACCACCACGGAGATCAGACAGTGTGTTCACCCGTAAACTTGTTTATAGGACTGCTAATTAACACAGATAGCCCAACATCACCAATGGATTTGACCGCACTTTTGGACCTGTAAGTCTTCCTGAAGCAGGCATTAAAAGTATCTTCCTAATCTGTGGCAGCAATACTTCCACTTCAACCGCTTCCCTGGCGAGACCGACATCCTCAAAGCCCAGGCCGATGCAGCACAGTACGCAGACCCTGAATGGAATGCCGACTTTTACGATTCAATTGCAAAGCATGTACCCAACTATGTGCCCTCTAAGAACAGAGGAAGCTTCCAAGTGAAAGTAGATCTTCCAAAGGGAGCCAAGAATGCGATCGCTGTTCTTGCACAGAGCGGCGTTGACTTCCAGGACAACGTGTTTGACACCAAGGCCTACCAATACTGGGCTAACCTTGACGGAAGTGGCCGGGCGACTATTCCCAGAGTCAAGTCTGGAACATACCGTCTCACCGTCTATGCTGACAATATCTTTGGACAATACACGCAGGATAAGATCAAGGTCAAGGCCGGCAAGACAGAAAAACAGAACGTCCGCTGGAGGGAAGAGTCGGCAGGCAAGGAACTCTGGCGTATCGGCACTCCAGACAAGACTTCTGGCGAATACCGTCACGGCTTTGAGCCTGACACATCCAAGCCGCTGCGGCCGGAACAGTACCGCATCTACTGGGGTAACTGGGACTATGTCAAGGACTTTCCTGATGGTGTCAACTTCAAGGTCGGTGAGAGTGATGTGGGCAAGGATCTCAACTACGTGCACTGGAGCGTCTTTGGCGGAAAGGGTAACTACCCGCGCCCAGAGCAGTACGTGGGCAATGGCGATGTCAACAACTGGACCATTGCCTTTGACCTCAAGGAGTCGCAGGTCAAGCGCAAGAAGCAGGCGACCTTTACGGTTCAGCTCGCGGGCGCGAAGACTGCTGCTGGAAACACAGACATCTACAATGCTTCTGAGCCTCACTCGAACCTAAAGTATACTGTCAGGATCAACGGCAAGGATCTTGAGCCATGGGTTATTCCGTAAGTTGAATTTCGATGATCCTGCAAGACAGTTCGTACTAACTGACTTGTTAAAGGTACCACCACAGCAGCTCTTGTGCTGTGCGCTCTTCAGTAAGCTGCTACAACATCGCGCACAAGTTCGAGTTCGATGCGGGATTGTTGAAGAAGGGCGAGAATGAGATTGTGCTGAGCTTGCCTTTTAACGCGACAAATTATGAGTCTGCTGTTCTGCCCACGTCGGTTTACGTGCAGTACGATGCGCTAAGGCTGGAGGTTGAATAAAGTTGTAGATTATGTACGATACAGAGAGTGAAGCTGGTCCCAATATACGTAACTTACAATTGATCCGAATCGAGAAAATAATTAGGAAACGTGATGCTGGATTTTCCCGACATCATACGATAAGGTTGAAGCTAAGAAAATCTCCGATTATCAGTTCCTGCAGGATCGGAGGGTTTGAGGTTGCAATATCGCCCGATTTGGATGTGAAGGATCGTGGAGGTGGAGTTTATACGATCAGGTGATGGAGAATCAACAGCAAAGAACAGGCTTCAGTAGATTAAAAAAAAAACTGATAGTTTCGGAAGTTTTTTGGTTATTTCTTATTTCGATCAATAGGATTTAATAAGGGCGAGGGTCTGCAGCCTCTTAAACCATAGTTAAGCGTCAGCAACACCACAACTTTACTTGATCAGTACTTCCACTTCAACTCTTGGCATCGTTCAAACCTCATTCACTGGCAATAACCATGGCCTCTGGAGCCTTCTTCAACCCCAGGGTTCTCCTCCTGACAACACCCCTCGTCTCATCAAGCATCACACTCTGGTTCGCCCGAGACCAAGACTTCTTCCTCTCGCTCTTCACACAAGCGCCCATCGAGCGCAAACAAGCAAACGAGATACTCCCCGCTTACATCACCAACTTCTACGGCTCCGGCCCCTGGGCGGTCCTCACCTTTATTGGCCTCACTTTCACCTCTTCTGTCACCAACATCTGGTCCGACCGTGCTCTGCTGCAGTCTCGCGGGTCGCTTGTCTGGTACGGCTGGTCTGCTGCGCTAGCGCTGGGTCATCTTGCCTACGTGCCTGCTGTGGCGTGGAAGCTCAGGGCGCTGTGGGAGGATAACTGCGCTGTGGAGGGGACGGATAATGTAGGGATGCTGGAGAGGTGGCTGACCGTTAACAAGACGAGGTTGTTTACCACTGATATTGCGGCTTGGGTTTGTGCTGCTGTGGCCGTCTCGAAGACGCTGACTGTCTGAGCACCTGGAGGGCAGACTGGCTCAGATTGTGCATGATGGCAGATAACTAACACGGATAATTATAGCAAAATCTGTATCACAACCAACACTACCTTGCTCAGTACCTAGGAACTTGTAAATGGTCAAGCACTCATAAACTCATAGACCACGGATTACTGCACGATGTCCCCTTTAAGTACTATAATCAGAAATCTATTCTCGGATCTTCTTGGGGTTTGTTAGCGCGCCTAGTGGCGACTTGATGCGTTCGGTTTCATGCCAACAATGATTAAACATTACAAACAGATATTCCTTGGTTTTTTGAAACACCAAATAGATCGAGGTTGTTCTTTTCAGTGGAGAATACAAACATAAAAAAAAAGGTAGAGAAAAATAAAAATGACGCATTATCAGGCCGTACTTCCGGCCATCGATCCACGATAGTGCTAGTTTACACACATCTAAGCAGTTAGAGGGCCTGTAGATTACGCGTCTCTCTATCTTTCAACAGCCACATCGGCTCTAAACCCTCCCTTGAGACATGCAACCACCGTACCGTATGCTATTTTCGTAATTCTATGCGCAGAATGCATCCGATTTTCTGACCTGTCGGAGGTCCCTTTTTGTGGCTCCTCGTGTTGTTACCCCTGGATATTTGTCTAGACGAGCAACATCACCGTCGCCAAATACAGCATCACATCACCAAAAGATGCACTAGAAACAAAAATGGGAACACGGCATGTGGGGGGTGTGAGTGGGTTGGTTAGTACTAGGTACTATAGATATTGGATCTCTCAAGTGAGGTATCTTTTATAGGGAATTTGGCTCTTGAGTGTACAAGTGCTAGTTAGAGACTTGTCTCGAGTCTCTTCCACTAGAGGCATCTATTTCTAGTTATAGTACCTACCATGGATGGCTCCTTCCTAGCGACGGAAAGAGACATTGCGCATGCTCCCTCTGTAATGTTTCGATCCAGATTCCTTCCCTTCTTGGCTATTTTCCTTTCTGTGATAAATAAAGAATCTGGGCTCACTCACTTGAGTTATCACGAGACATTCCATTCCATTATCCATCCCCTTGCCGTTGCCGCTTCCGTTGTCACTGGCATTGGACTGGATTTGATAGCAACAAAAATCAACATTTCATTTTTTTTGGTTTCAACTAGAGCATCTTTCCATTTGCATCGTCACCTATCAACATGTCGCGATATCCTTCTGGGCTCAAGCCTGGAGAGGCACCGCCCGTTTACGATGAGATCCTGCTGCCTCGCCAAGGTCAGGATGTTCGGCATGCCTCTTCGCGAATGCCTTGGTGGAACCCTAGATACTGGAGGAAGAGAGTGTGGGCTGGTGTCGTCACAGCTGTTGTTATTCTCTTGATCATCATCATTGCTGTCGCAGTTACAGAAGTCAGGAAGAATAGATATCCAGACTACTCGGCACTGTCATACAGCTTGAAAGATACATGTAGGTTCACATCTAGTTCACTTCAACATGAAGGACCTACTAATCAATACGCTCAGATGAAGGAGAGTCCTTCTTTGATCAGTTCAACTACTTTACGGGATATGACCCCAGTAAGCAGTATTCTTCCGGACTTTGTATCCAGCATCACTGATAACTTTTCCTTAGCCGAGGGTTTCGTACACTACGTCCCTAAAGAACAAGCAGAATCCCTCGTGAGTACAGAAAGCGTTGCGCAATACCCAAGTCAACTAACATTCATCTGCCAGAACCTCACATATGCGTCTTCTACCTCTGCGTTCCTACGAGTCGACACTTCTGTAGGTCCAAACGACGAGCCCAACGCATCAACTGGTCGCTTCTCTGTCCGAGTCGAGTCCAAAAAGACATACGACAGCGGTCTCTTCATTTTCGACATCAAGCATACTCCCTACGGCTGTGGCACTTGGCCCGCCCTCTGGCTCACCGACTCATCCAACTGGCCTCAACATGGCGAGATCGATATTATGGAAGCTACCAATAAGGCCGACGATGGAAATCAAATGACACTGCACACTACAGGTGGCTGCTCCATGGATGTACGTCGTAAAGATACGGGCAGCGCTTTGCAAAAGAACTGCAACCACGAAAAGAACCAGAACGCAGGCTGTGGTGTAAAGTCGGAGTCCGACGGATATGGTAATGGCTTCAATAAGAAAGATGGAGGTATCATGGCTGTGGAATGGCGAGATGAGGGTATTCGCATGTGGCAGTTCGCCAGAGACTCAATACCATCAGACATCAAGGGGAACAGCCCTGATCCTGGCACCTGGGGTACTGCTCTGGCCGATTTCCCCAACACGGACTGCAACATTGGTTCGCATTTCAAAAACCAGACCATCGTCGTCAACATCGACTTGTGCGGTACTCTGGTCTACTCTGTCTGGGATGATTCTGGCTGTAAGTTTTGTTACTTGGGCATAAGAGACGAAATCTAATAAACTTGCAGGTCCTGGCAAATGCACTGATCTTGTTGCCAACAGCCCCGATGCATTCAAGAATGCTTATTGGGAGTTTGGCTCTTTCCAAGTGTACCAAGCAAAGTAATTCTTGGCAGAACTAGAAGAATACTGTATACGAGTTTCTTGAGAAGCGCGGCGTTTAAGGAGAAAAGGGGGTTTCAAACTGCTTCCTTGGGATATACATTTACAAAACAAATTCTGTTATGAATACACTGTAGACTATTGTATTCTACACGAGCAGCTCTTCTATGAAGCGCGGGTATTAACACACCTGTTGATACATGTGCCATGCATGCCATTTCGTCATCTCCATATCTATCCATCCCTCCATGTGCCGCCTTTATATATTTGGCGGCCAAGAACCCAAAAGAGGAGAGAGTCCGTCTCCCAACGCCTGTGTCCTATGCTCTAGAAACATGATAACCGTAAAACTCCCAAAGCTGCAGAGAAAACAATCCAAGCATATCTGTACATCTCTTACAACCCACTCATCCAACCCCTATTTTCTTTCATCGTTTCGTCAAGTTTACTCGTCCTTTGGTGATCGCATGTACGCATCAATAGCCGCACTAAACGCCGCAAAGGCCAAGCAGCCGCCGACAGCAGCTTGAGGGCCAGCGTTCTTGGCCAGAATACCACCCGTCAGACAACCCGCTGCGACGCTGTTGGTGAGATCGTTCTTTGCGCGCAGACCTTCGATGCCGCACTCGACGCCCGAGTACAACGCGCCGACCTTGCCAAAGTTCTTGGCCATCGACCACGATCTTGTGCCCATGTCCTTAAAGCCGATCTTGAGTTGCTGCTTGAGAGGGAGAGATGTGATTGTGTTTTGCGGGCTACCGGGGGCGGCTGTGTGGTAGGGTGTATCGTAGGACATCTAGAAGCGGGGAGGTTAGCTTGTGATGCGACATCCTCCCATATTCAAGGTCTTGAGTAGGAGGGACGTACAGAAGCCATAAACATTCCAAACAAACCGCCCATGCCGAAACCCATGACTCCAGACATGACCGACTTTCCAAAGCAGGACTCCATCGCAGCTTGGACCTAGAATTCTCACGATTAGCCATGCGCCCGCCAAAAGGTTTCGAAAAAGTTGCGCAATCACATACAGCTTTGACGTTGGGGTCTTGGGGACCGCCGATCCCGGGCGCTGCAGCCACGGCGCCGGCTGAGGGTGTGGTTCCTGGGAAGTTCATGGTTGTGATGCGGAGGGGGTAGAGAGGATGGTGTCGTTCAAGCGGGACGAGGTCGCGGCCGAATGGATTTGAGGATTCTCTGGGGAAATCTTTCGGGAGGATTATTTCTGCCAGGTGCCACCGCTTTCCGGGGGGCGAGGTCGGAGGTCCGGCCCCACTTCGCCGACCTCGAACGGCGAAGGTCTATAAGGCGACTATTCTTTCCCCTCAGGTTGAATGGCTGCTAGAAGCCTAGTTGCGAGACTGAGCCAGGAAGTGTAGGCCTCTGTTTCAATAAATTAGAACAATGCGGCCCTCAAGCTTTGCGTTTTACACGTTTTATTGTGACTGCAAGTATCATTCAGGTCGTCATGACAATCTGCTCCATGTCCCTCAAGTTGCCGCTCTAATAGTACAATTCCCGCTGCCAAGTCTCAGCAATCAACATCCTCCGAACCACATGTCTCAAAGCCTAAAAATGCTCCCATCATCCATTCCCTCGGTTACAATTTCTGTCCCACTCTCGATTTTCGGTTCACCCTCATCCAATCTTGATGTCTCGTCCACAATCTCAACAAAATCTTCGTCTCCAATCGATATTACTTAAGTTCCATTACCAAGGCGGCTGCTTTTCGCCTTGCTGACGGGGAATAGGGTGATCAGGAAGTCTTCGACGCTTGGGGGTCGGATCGCAATCCTGGTCGTCGTAGAACCCGCGCTTCTCAGCTCGGCTTGTCGTCTCGTGGGGATACGGAGAGTATGCTGGTTCTCCGAAATCTACGAAAGGAAGCATCTCTCGAATGGATGGAAGCTTTCCATTCCACTCCCTTTGAGGCTCCCCAGATACTCGCTGCGGAGGGTTGGGAGTCGGCGCAGCCCACGGGAAGTATGATTGTCGAGACTGAACATTGACGCTCCGCGGAACCATGGGCGTTGTCTCTATGGACCTCTCGTCTTGTTGTGTTCGAGGTGCCAACCGCCAATACCCACCGTCTGCACGTTCAGCGGACCGGCTCAGAAAGGCACCGGCTCTTGCGATTTGCTCAGCTTTGGGCATTGGGCGATGGTCGATCTGAGATCTCACGTGGGTGTTGACATGAGCGGGCATCTCATTCTCTGCCCAAGACTGCTGCCGAACTTCATTGACCGGTGTGAAGGGACGGGACCTGGATCCGCTGGGCGTGCTATGACGGCTAAGTTCACCCTCAGACTCGTTGACAGATAGGAGCGCAGGCCGGTTCTCGGCTGTTGGCTCTCGAGGCTGAGCTGCCTTGCGTGGCCGTCGACTTTTAGGTCTCGACTGGTCCTTCAAAAGTGCGGTAAGTAGAGGATCTTCAGGTACTGGAGTACAGGGAGGACTGGGAGGAGGCGGGGAGGCATGGTTCTTGTACCATTCTGTTGACCGGTTAGAATGCAAAGGTGGAAAGGAAGATCACAGTTGAGACTGACCGACATGGCGTAGGTACCTTTCAAGGAAACCTCTAGCCCTTGGGGACTTGGCCCCAGGCTTAACGTTTTGGTAATGGTGCTCATCTATCAAGAGTTAATAGCAGAGAAGACAAGGGTCACAGAAACTGGTAACTTACAGAGCATAGTACTGGTGTAGGTTCGGCGGGGTTTATCCCCAGCCATCTCATTCATCAGTTCTGCGCATTGTACCCAAGTCAAATTTTGGTCGGCAGGGTTAGGAGCAGCCGGGGACCTAGGAATGATGACTTCCCAGAAGACTCGTTCCTCCTCGGTAGACCAAACCTTTCCGCCCATGGTGGGAGACAGAAATGGATTAGGGAAATTGGAGGATATGACGAGGTGTTATAGAAGAAGGGTGTGACAACAGGGAAGAATAAGAGGCACAAGATCTATATATGAAGCGACGATTGTTGTGTAGAGGCGTTGTGAATGCAAAAGATCAGAGTGTAGAACGAAGGATCAAGACTGTGGCTTTATAGACAACTCAGGACAGTAGATGAGTGATTCAGTCCTGTTTGCATTGTCTCTTCGAGCCATTATCATGCTTAGAGACAGTCAGGCGGCCCTGCTGAATAAGAGATAATAGAGTGGTTATGGCTGTGATTCAGCGCAAACAGACTAGATAAGACGAACTGTTTGAGTCTGACTGTCCTCGTAGGCAACAACCCAATGCATATGCATGACAGCAACTACTCTTCAAAGATGCTGCGAGGTTCAGGGGCCTGCACTCCTCTCGCAAGTAGGAAAGACGCCAAAGGTCGTTCCAATCTCGAAAACTAGGGTTGTCAGTTGCTGTTTGCTGGTGTTTTGTTGCTTGGTCTTGAGGGGCTGACAGCTACTCACGATGCTCTTCTTCTCTAGGGGTATCACTCCGTCTTTCACCCAGAAACCCCACCCTCCTGTCATATTTGCGAGCATCATATCTGTCGTCAGTCTATCACCAACAAACGCAACGTGTGCGGGGTCTGTCACTCCTGTCTCTGGATGCTTCTTGAAGTACTCCATGATCTCCTGACCACATCCTGGCTTTTTGACTGAATGTGATAGCACAGTGATTCCAGTGTTCTCTTCAACTTCTGCGGCCAACTTCAAGTTCTTATCCCATGAGGTAGCGCCAGCAGTGTTTGATACCACCAGCAGCTTACGCCCAGGATATGCTAGCCTCAATTTTTCAAAGTGAGTCTGTACATAAGCTTAGCAGACGACTCCTTGTGTGTGAGGGGAGTTCAGTTTATATGCACCTTGTATGGTTCGTACACCTCGATACTGTCGGGATAAGCAAAGCAATCGTCCTTGTCGAGAACGACTGCCTTGATCTCTACCTTTCGGTCATCTTTTTGCAGGCCATTTTCTAGAGGAATTGGCAACTCATTGAAGGTTGAGACTGTGTGGTGAGGCAGACAAAGACTCGGTTTGAATATGAGCCTTGTGATATTTAACGAGGCTGAAAGATTTAAGTTCAACATGATTTCGCTATCTTTCGAGTTGTATAGGTACTCAAGAGTGAAGCATATGAATGTGCAGGCTATGTCATGTCGTTGGTTGAGTTAAGAGGTTTAAGCAAGCTCGCGCCACTTTCAGGGGTGCCACAGACGCCACAGCCAATTTAGCAGGCGCGTTACTACGCGACTGGACTTTTTGTATTTCATTTTCCCATTCCAGTATAACATCAACACATAACTTAGGGAAACCGGCTTTTGACGATTACAAGTCATCTCTCGCCTTATATCTCAACATGCCTCGAAAAAAGGCAGTGCTCGAGCCCGATTCTGAACAAGAACCCCCAAGATCCCTACGCAAAAGAAATCACCAAGAACTAGAAGCCATCCTAGAAAGCGACCTAGAAACAACTCCATCGAAACGACAGCGCAGCTCAGGCCGCTATTCACCAATACTCGACGCCGAAACAAATGGCCATATAGGGAGCTTCACATCAAATGGCATTGAAGATTCTGCGCCTAGCGAGCCTGATTCATTACCGAAAGTCGACCCAGATGAAACCCCTAAAGCTGCTCCACGACGACGAGGACGACCACCTAAGAAACCAGTGAATGGTGAAACTCCCACGCCTAAAGCGAGTCGTACCGCTCTTTTCGAAACACCTACCAAGAGGACCCCGTTTGCGTTGAACGGCGCCACACCTGGAGGAGCAGATCGATCCGCAAAGAGGAAGAGTACGAGAGCTCTGATAGAACACGTTGTTGGTGATGACCTCACCGACGAGGAAGACTACGAAGGTCTTGCGCAAAAAATCTATGAGTCTAGTGAAGATGAAGAAGCCCTCGAGGGCGACATCCCCGTCTCAACAGAAGCCTCAGCCATAGACGAAGCTGCAACACCCTCCAAAGCCACACCTCGTCGAAGAGCTCAACGGAAGAAGCCAGCCAGATCTCCGAGTCCTCCTCGCGACCTACCTCCTCACGAACTATACTTTGCGCATAATAAACCTGGACGGCCAAAGACGTCGAATAATACCCTGGGATCACTTGGTCTGCTCACACACGACGAATATTTTACAATTGTTAGAGAAACCAACGATCACCATGAGACCGACATTGAGTTCCTGGAAAGCCTACATGCCGAGTCGTTCCCGCAATGGGAATTTGAGTTGTCGCAAGGATTCAATCTGTGTCTGTATGGTTACGGCTCGAAGCGACGACTTTTGCAGAAGCTCGCAGGTCACCTTTACACTCGGAACAGAAAGGACAAAGGTGACAAGATTGTGATAATCAATGGCTATGCCCCTAACACTACAATGCGTGAGATATTGAGCACAATTGGCGCAGCCATCGATCCAGCTCACCGCATTCCTCTTGCGCAACCCTCCATTATGGTCCCAGCCATTCTCTCCCACCTTGCATCCTCTTCCTCATCACTCACTCTCATCGTCAACTCAATTGATGCAGTGCCGCTTCGTAAGCCTAGCTCTCAGTCTGCTTTGGCGCAACTCGCTGCGCACCCTCGCATACGTCTCGTGTGCTCCGCTGACACACCTGACTTTGCACTACTCTGGGATATCGGTGTGCGGTCTGCTTTTAACATGGTGTTCCACGACTGTACTACCTTTGCCCCGTACGGCGCTGAGTTGGATGTTGTGGATGAGGTACACGAGCTTCTTGGAAGGAATGCTCACCGCGTCAATGGCAGAGAAGGTGTTGCGTTCGTTTTACGCAGTTTGCCCGAGAATGCCAAGAACCTCTTCCGTTTGCTGGTTGGCGAGGTACTGATCGCTATCGAGGAAGAGGGCGATGGTGGCGATGAGTCGACGGGTGTGGAATACCGAATGGTGTATAACAAGGCAGTGGAGGAGTTCATTTGCAGTTCCGAGATGGCGTTCCGGACACTACTGAAAGAGTAAGTTTGTCCAGCCTTGAGAATGCATGAAAGGTACTGACGAAAATTAGATTCCACGACCATCAAATTATTACAAGCATGAAGGATGCTCTCGGAACAGAGCTATTAAGCTTGCCGTTCAGAAAAGACGAGCTGGAGGCAATCTTGGAGGATCTCATGGCTTAGTATAAATCACACTGTAACATATAAAAATAGGAGCATAACATGGGTGCATCGGTGCTGGTGTTGGAGGAGATATCATACGAGTCAAGTAATAATTTGCTTAGTTGTTATTAACACAAGGATATAATTACAGCATATAGGGAAATAGATACCCCAAGATCGAGACAAGATCTTGAAGTCTGTCATAAACATTCATTCGTCTCTATGCAGCCGTCTGCCGTGTCTTGCTCTCTATACCACCCAACCATCCAAAAGAAGCACCGTAAACGCCACTCATTAAGGTACTTTTATATCAAACACCCAGGCTTTTCACGCAAGTCCATAGCACCACTGGCACGATAACATTGTCGTTTCCGCCGGTGAGGACAGCTTCTGTTAGACTCGCCATCGAGGCGCACATTGCAGCGTTTCGAGTGCCGGCAATAACTCCAGGCTGCTCGCCTGAAACTGGCCAGCCACCAACTCTCAGCCAGATGCTAGCAGCACCAAGTCCCAGGAAAACGGCAATGGCAAATGCAACGCTGCCCTCAAGACTCTTTCCGCCGCCCCAAAACCACTTCCGGCGTCCGTACCGACGGCCGATGAGGGATGCTGCTGCATCTCCGAGGCCCACACAGATGACGCCAGAGACAAGGCTGACATCACGAGTTGATACCTCCCAACCAGAAAGATAACCCGATCCCGTACGTGACAGCGAGGCGAGGCCCAGCCAGAGAGGAATGGCACATCCAATGAGAAGAAAGATGTGTGAGATGACGACTGGGCCACGGAAATCCCTACCGTCGACGTACGGTGCTAGGAATGAAGCGATGGGTTTTGATAAGGGTGGGAGTTGACTCGCTCTTAGAAGATCCAAAATCAAGAAAACCGCCAGAATCAGGGACAGGGCCAGAGCCGCGTACGTAGGATCGACAAACGTTGCGGGGAGAAACATACCAACCATCATAAAATGAAACACTTTTCGCCGCGTGTCCACCTCGTAGATGTCCTGAAGGCGGAAAACGATAACGAGTCCAACAATCAAGATGCCCATCCAGTAAACGCTGAGCATGAGCCGGGTGTTTGCCTCACCAAAGTCGTCATGGCGAACATGCTGCACCCAGCCAGAGTGACATTGCTTCTCTTCTGCAAGGTCTGTCCGTGGAGGCAAGCAGACCCATCGCTCTAAGTGCGCGTTCACAACTTGATATCGAAACCAAGGCCAGTCTCCAAAAAGATACCCCAGAGCCCAGCCAATGGGTTCGTTGCCGCCCAGAGCAAACTTCTCGACATAGGTGCGGATTCCAATAAGAATGATTCCTAGTATGCTTATATAGACGTATCCAGCATAGAGCCATTTCCTCAGGGTGGCTTGCTCCTGTGTGAGTTTGAAAAAAGGTCGGACAGACATCGAGGTTGCTCGTTTCCTGCGTCCTGAAGGAGTATGTGTTGCATTGCGGCGGTTCCCTGGATCAAGGTGCGCCAATGTATGTCTCCGGGCGAAAGACCAGTTGCCGAAGCCATCTGCAGCTGTAGGAGAAGGAGAAGACGGAGCACTATCTACGTCGGCTGGAGCTGGAAAGCTAGGCCCAAAGGTTCGGACTTTTGTTGGCTTCCTGAAAACGGGACCTGCCTCGTCCTCGGATGAGCCAACAGTGTCGTAGATTGTATCTTCGTATTCTTGTCTCAATAACTCATTCCTGAGCCGGCGCAAAGAAAAGAATTGCGAAAGATTCTTCAACAAAGGGGGTCGTTGAGAAATCGACGCCCTACGGAATCGCCATTTCGGTACTCTCGCCAAAGCAATCCCCCAACTTATGACCGGAGCACAGAAGACAAGGAGACCCAGACCACCGCCCCAAAGAAGGGCCTTGAGGATTTGAACCTGCGGCGAAGAAGCTAGAAGTAAAACATTGATGAGTGCGATTGAGAGCAGCTGGAGCTCGGCCGTTAAGAGACTCGTTGTGGTAAGATAATGCAAAACCACGCACAAAGTCTGGTGAAGCGGATACAACAACACAGCCGTTTCTCCCAGTATAAAACTTTCCGAATGTCTAATTTCGAAGTGCTCGCGCTGTTTTGGGCTCCAGATCAATGGAATGCAAGTTATGCCCCATGCTACAACATCGTAAGTAGCATAAGGGTCAACCTTGGGGATTACGCTCTGCGGAATGGAAGCAAGGCTTAAAACGAGGTTCGGAAGGATCGCAGCTGGATTGTTTGAAGAAATCAATAGCGACACGAAGAGGGTAATCGCCGAGGGATATAGTATAGGAGCGGGGTCGAAGTGCGCAGGAAGTTCGAGAGGTATTGGATGAGATGGTGATTTTTGGCGGTAGGCCCAGGCGACGACCCGAAGAGGGTAGAGAACGAGTAGTCCAGCGTATAGCAAGCCGAGCGAGATGATATCTGAGATTATGAGTAAACGAATTCAAAGCGCGGGAAAAGTGCCTACCTTTACCCCAAATATCAAGGAGCTGCGATACTTGGGTATTCGAGGCTACCATAAGACCCAAAACCAGAACAATGCCCGCCTCGATTGCGCGTCGAGCCACAACTCGCCTTCGTCGCTTAAGAGCTTCAAGCAGACGCTTTGTTTCTGGCGTCTCGACAGGCATAGGTGGCTTGTCGACGGTGCGGATAGTGTGGCCGTCAAGGAGTGCTGGTGACGGAAGAGGTGTTGAAAAGCCAGAGAGCGGTTCATTAAGACCTCTTAAACCCTTGTGTAAGTTGGTCTTCGGTGCTGGCAGGCCTTTCAAATAATGTTCATCATCGGCTTCGGAGCCGCTGTCGCTTGTCTGCGGAGAGTCCTTGAGGTGAGGTGGCCATGTCGTGGGCGATGGTTCGTGGCTGGCATCGTTACCGTTACCATGCTTGGCGGTTTGCGCTTGGCGGTTACGGAGTGAAAAGCGATCTGAGAGATGAGGGAAATCTGTGTTCTGGTGGTGATATGGGTGAGGGGATCGTGACCGAGCTCGAAGACTAGCCTGTTCATCGGAGTCGAGGGCATTCAAAGGGTCGGGGCTGAGATGCTCTGTCATGACGAGGATGTTGAAGGTGCAGCAATATCAATCATCGAAGATGGTAGGGCTGCGCATGCGCATCGAGCACGTTGAAGGAGAGAGCGTCGCCAATAGGTGAACGAAATTGTGCTAAAAACGAGAGTAAGATGGTTTGAATTAAAGACTATTCCCGACTGTGGCTTTGCTCCACGTCGACGATTTTGTTGGAAGAAGCTCGAGCATCTGTCATCGTCCACATGTGAAAGTGGCCTTGTGCATCAGCCGTTTGGTCAGCCAACTTGGCTTCCAATCAGTAAGCCGAACACACAAGGCACGGCCACTCACAAGCCACGAAGGTAGATAGTGGCTCAACATTGTGTTGTGTTGTAGGTACGGTGGGTAACTTGGATCTCGCGACGACCTCAATCTAGTACCTACTAACCCAGGCACTGTACCTGACATGAATATTCAAGACAAAACAAATATCTACAAAGAAGTCAAATCGGGGAGTACAAAATAACCCAAAGTACCTTAATCAATCATCTAGTTCCTTCATTATTTCTCCACCATGTTTCTAGACAATTTCTGCTCCCTCCAGAGCTTAATACCGCTACATTCCATTAGAAGTAGATCTCCCTGATGGTGTCCTCTTCG
>JABCKB010000101.1:0-10698 GCA_013184455.1 Fusarium continuum | reverse complement strand
TCTAGGCTTTATTTTATTAAGGTACCTATGGGAATTTTAAGCTCTATTTATAATAGCCACGTTCTTTATTAATAACACTAACTTATCTAAACTCATCCTCATGCGATTTCTCTTAAATTATGTTTCCAAGTTTGCTACCGCTCTAATCAGGTAAAGAAAAACTCCCCCATGCGACTGAGGTACAGCAATATGCAAAGGTGTCCATCCACTTCTACCTTGAGCATTCATATCTATACCCCGGCCCACGAGGCATGAGCATTTCCGCAATGGCAACGTTTCCTTTAGAAGCTCTGTTGTATGGAGGTGCTCTGACACTACAGCTCAGTGAAGTGCGTATGGTCGTTAACATTGGGCTTGTTTGGATCAAGGCCTTTGCTGAGGAGGACCTATTTCGCAGCCTCACTTACCCCAGACGCCGCTATGTGTAGTGTTGTTAAACCGAGACTCTCGGTTAAGACGTTATCGGCGCCATTGGCCAATAGAAGCCACACATTGTCGTTGCTGGCGCTTGGCCTGTGGTACCGTTAAACTGCAGCTTGTAAAGCTGTCATTCCATCCTTATGCCGCTTGTTGATATCTCTCTTGACTTGAAGTAGTACCCAAGTCGCTATGGAATAGTTGTATCTGACCACGTATCGTAAGGTTGTTATATTATCATCGTCAGTTTCGTCTATGTTGATTTCCGTATCTAATGGTATTTTCTCGGTTTTTATGTAAATGTAGTCCCTGTCAACAACACAACGGCTGTTCCGCGTTGTTTTTCTGTTCGCATGGCGATTCTTTCGATTGTTGCTTGGGTAGACTACAACCTGGTCGTCAGAGAACTTAGTCATAGCATCCTAAAACTCCCCAAGTGTGTGTGTAAACGCCAGAATCCCTACATTTAGATGAGTAAGCAGCAAACTGAAGATTCCAGATAGCTCGCATGTAAACTTTACAGTCAGGTTCAGAGAGTTGAGAGTTCAAGCTTGGCCTAGAAGTAAAGAGACAGTGGAATCTGCAAGGAACTTCTGCTTTCTGTAGTCGAAGTAGACAAGGAGGCAAGCAACGTTATGGTCGTCATAAAAGCAAATGTGAAGGTTTTTATAAAATAGTTGACGAAACTAGATCTATATTCTAGTATGAGCTTTGAAGACAACTTGCCAAAGCATTGTCTTGATCGTATATGATGACTCGTTCCCTTCTCCAGCTGTATGCTGTCGGCAATAATCACAGGTGCGAGCCTTTAGATCACCGGTTACCGTGCTATAGCACCACCAATCTTCTCCCACCCAGTCGAAAAGGATAATAGATCTTAGAAACTATTCACCAGATCCGGAAACTCGTCCAGTGTGCTTTGTTAAACTTAATTTGGTCTGATAACCCTTTTTTTATATATAATGGAGATGGATGGAGTTTACACACATAAAGAAAACAGTATCTATCTCTACACAATAAGGCATTATGTTGTTAAACATGACGATTTGCGATTTCAGCGTCTCCTTCACTAGAGGAAGGCTTTGGGCTACTTTATCGAATACTTTAATCTTATTCTGTAGGAACGGCACATTTGACTGAGGACTACCACTCGAGAGAATCATGAGGAACAGGATGAGAATAAACACTTGAAGTAACCCCTCTAGGATTCCTGTCATGGCCCCCTCTTATCTCCGCAAGTAGCACTACTTTATACCTGGCCGCAGTACACGCAGCAGGCTCTGCCATACACAGCTGCAAGACTTGCATGAGAGGTGGTCAGCAATCTGCCCATTTCCGCAGCTCGGCAACCTCTTTCTGAGCCTTGGTTCAGGATTTGTTTCTGTTTAGCAGTTTTTGGAGCCATCTCGCGAGATGTCTCTTTGGTTATTTAAAAGTGACAGAATTCTCTGTTGTTGAACTACAGGTTTGAGTAGTCATAATGCACTCATCTGCTCACTGTTGTCCCTCTAAAGCAGTTGAATGTCGGCATCGATAAGATGCGCCATTTATCCCTCATTGCGACCCGACTGGTACAACAATCGATGCACAGGATCACGTTCGCTCTTCAGCTGCAGCTACTCTCAGGTTCCCGGTTTTTCTTACCAATGAAGCTCGTAAGCCGCCAATAGCATCCTAAGGGAATGCAGAGCTGGAGCTGTACATATGTAGAGATACGCACACTCACGTGCACAACAATGCAAGACACGACGGTTCTAGCAATGAAGATGCTGCATTCCACAGCCGAACCAGAGAATCCAATGACAGACGCAGTGAGTTGGCAAGGCATTTTTGTACGCGTAATTCCATGGCGAACCAGTTGGCGAAAGGCAGCTTGGGCAGAGCCTCACCATCTGGCTTAATTTGGGGGGTTTGGCAGTAATCAAATGAAGCCTACGCCTTGTCAACTCTTATTCCATTTCCAGGAACATCACGATCTGCCAATAGCTTCAATAGACTTCCGGGCTACACGTCTAAATTCCTGAACACACTCGATTACCTATTCTTGTCTGTGACTGCACAGCAACTCGTCATGGCGTCGACAGCCCCGCAACACCGCGATGGTGCAGAGAATCAGCATCATCAAGACAACGCCCAACGAGACGAAGACGAGGATTGGAGTGACGCTCCGAGTGAGAGACAATCCCAGCAGCACAAGACACCAAGACGACAACACAAAACGCGCCCTAAACACCCAGGTGTACGACGAGTACATACCAGCGAAAACTACACCAATTTTGCCGGCGATCCCTACAGAAGGCAAGCTCGCAACGAGACGATGCCATTTAACGGCGACTACAGTAACCCATTCTCTCCATATGGCGGATCATATCAATCAGAATCTAGCCCCTCATGGTATTTATCCACTAGCAGCCAATCTCCTGCTGGCTACTCTAGTTCATATCAACCGTCTGGAAATGGTGGCTATTTCGGATACCCTACCCCTACCACCATGCCGCAAACCAATACCCAATATCCTCCGTCGTACCTCCAACCAGGGGCATACTACTCGCCCTCGGATATTCAGTCTCCGATGGGATCCTGTGAACCTACATATGGTTTATCTGATCCTTATCACTACGAAGAAGCCTTACCACAGTACCCTGCACAAGCACCGATCCGACCCCCGGCAGTCCCTCTACAACCGAAACCAAAGTCAGAGCGCACGACGAGGGTATTACAAAGAGAAAAAGCAGATCGGCCACCGAGAAAAAGGAGGCCCTCGAGTCCGAAACTAGAAAAGTCTCCATCAAATGACCCAGGGACCTTGCTACTGATAGATAAAATCTTAAAGCGGTTGGACAAGCTCCAGGTACAAATAAACGAAAGAAATGAGGAAGCCAGGTCAGATCCAGGAAGGCCAAGAGCAGACCGACGATTCCGGAACGCACTAGCACCAAGCCAGTACAGTCTGGATGAAACCAGATCTCTTGACATTGAGAGACAAGAGTCGGATCACCTCTTGAGCATTATTCATCGGCTTCTTGAAGAAAGACGTCTTCAAGGATATCGAGACCCATATGAACGTTCGTCGAAGAATAGTATGGCAGCTCTCATCGATAGCCTTGGACTTCATGACAGAGATGGAGCCTTGGTAAAGCAACATGAGGCCCAGGAGATTGGAACAAAACTCGACTATATACTCGAGATTCTTCTCGAAAGTGGATTGGACAAGAGCCGAACAGCACCGCAACTAGCTCAGGCAGTTTCCAATATCAGACAAGACCGACAATTCAAGCGCCAACCATCTGTCGCTTCAACCAGCTCGTTCCAAGAGCCTACTGCACCTCCTCTCGCTCAAGCGTTGCCACGTCGTCATGATACGTTTTCATCCGTAGGCAAAAGGCGTCAGGATGCCAATTACGATGCAGCACAACCTCCAAATCAAGCGCGGGTTCGGCAGAACCCGGTTGGAGTGTTGGAGCCGGATAGAAATCTAGATGATTTACTTGCACAATACGAAAGACAAGCAGACCCCGATGAGAGATCTTTGCGGTTGAGACAAGCCCAAGAGTTAGGGTTGGCGGATAGAAGGGGCCAGGCACCGGTTGATCAGAAGAGGAGCGACATCCGGACCACCAATAGGAGGCTATTGAATGGTGGTCAGCAGAAAGTGGGATCAGGTCGTCAGGCATATGTCGAGACCGAGTATGCAGAGGAGTCGGATGACCAGGAGCCACCTCCGTCCCGTGTACCCATGCCTCACCATCATCATGTACGCTTATCACGACGGCCGCTACAACCAGCGCCCGATCCACCTTTATCTTCTCAGGGGAGGTCGGTAAGGTTTGGTTAACGGTCTTGTATTGGACAATGCCTAATAAGCTAGTTAGGATAAGTTATTACCTTGTGCGTGGGGTATATGTAAGATGAAGGGATTGGCACGCACGATCAATCTTGACCAGCTTGGTCAAAACAAGAGCCTTTAAGGGTCTCTAGACAATGTCAAATGAAGTAAGGTACCATTTCGATTGTTTCTCGTAATCACATATGACCAGGCGATGATGCCAAAATAGTTAAGCGACATCTGTACTTGAGCGATATGGGCATCACATTATAAACGAATAACGTTTTGATTCAATATGTGGGCCTTCGTGCAAATGTTGAAAAGGATACTTTGTGTATGCTTGTCATTGCTTGATCTCGAGAATTAGCTAGCTATTGAATAAGCACATCAGTTCATTCCTTCAACACGTCATTACCAATCAAGGTTACGGCACGAGTTAGATCTGGATCTGAATAATCAAGGCATCAAAGTCTGTACTATAGTATGTGTTACATTAGTCAACCTTCATTCTCTTTCAACGTTATACGATGATCTTTAAGCCAATAAGGAAGTGCGATTATTCACATTAGTCATATAAGCTCTCATCGCACACTCAAATAGAAACAGCCACCAAATTAACTTGATACAGTCATCAACTTGATATAATCAACAACATGTCTCGTCCTAACAAAGCCATCTACACGATCTCAGAGGGCAAACATGAAGTCCGAACTGTCCAAGATCAATACGTCCCCAAGGCCGCACAGTCCCTGGTAGAAGTGCAGTACTCGGCCATCAATCCAGCTGATACGCGCCATTCCTTCATGGATAAGATGCCTTATCTCGCAGGTTACGAGTTTGCCGGAATTGTTCGACAAGTTGGCCCCGATTCGCCCTTCAAAGTTGGTCAAAATGTTTTTGGTCTCTCAGTGCCATTTGATCTTCGACCCGACTATCTTGGTGCCCATCAAAGTTTTATCTTGGCAGAACCATTCATGACCTTTGTTCGACCCTCCCACCTTGACATTATCACTGCTGTAACGCTTCTCGTCGGTGCAGCCACCGCACTCGATGCTCTCTTCAACGAGTTAGGCTATGGCTTTCCGCTTGCTGGCCTTAAAGGCGATGATCCGAAAGACCAACCAATTCTTATCTGGGGCGGTGCTGGTGTCGTTGGTCAAGCCGCCATCCAGCTAGCCAAAGCCGCTGGCTTCAGTCCTATCATCACAACAGCCTCATCGAAAAACCATGACGCTTTGAAGGAGCTCGGTGTAAGCGAGGTCTTTGACTACCGAAGTTCGTCGGTTGTGCAAGACATCCGCGCCTCACTCAGATCATCTGGGAAATCACTCAAGACTGTCTTTGACGCCGTTAGTGCGGGCCTGGGTGTCTTAGAAGGTCGCACAAAGGAGGAAGAGGAGGCAATCCAAGACAAATATGATCAGAGCTCGCCAGCCCTCGCTCGTCAATCTTGTGATCCCGATGTACCAGCAAACGAGCTGCGTCTGACGGCCGTTCTTCCTATCAAAAAAGACCCAATTTGGACATTTTGCTTGAGCGCCCGATTGGCTGACCATTTGGACTATGGCGTTGAGAAGCAAGAGCGGAGCAACGAGAAAAAGCAGGCTGACATGGCCGAGGCGAGAGAATGGCAGCGACGTATTGAACAGGGTCTTGAGTGGATTATCCAGAATCATCAAGATTATTGGCAAGCTCCGAGAAGTAGAATCCTCAAGGGAGTAGACCAAGGCCTTCAAGGTATTTATGATGTGTGGGATGGTAAGACAAGCCGAGAGAAGCTTGTCATTGACCACCGAGTTTGAAGACCCAGGGCATCGAGGCAGCCATGATAAGCTAGCTAGTCGGCTGAGTGGTTTTCAGAAGCTGAAATGAAGAAGGGTTTTTGATTCGTTCACCGACTTTCCCTGCTTTGACCTTGGTATCTCTCCTCAGATAGCTACCTCGGAAGAGGGGGTGCGAGGGGGGACTGCGAAACTTAGTGACATAGACCTTATGATGTAAGTCCAATACAAGACTAGAACATCGTTCGGAATCCGGCTGTTCAACCCATTCTCTTGAGTGAGACGCCGCATGCATTCTTTATTATATCACGACTCTGACTGAAATAGGTGCCGTATATAAATATATTTCAAGCTAAGCCTTGCGGCACCCCCATACAAAAGTACAGTCACATTTTAGAACTCTTGAAATTGAATCACTGAGTAATATTAAAAATTAATGAAACACTGAACTGAGGCTCCCGATACAAAGACAGTCCAAGGTCTATGTATTCGTCCGTCATCCTAACCTTTGATCATCTACATAAAGAGAGCAATGGCAGCTGGGATAGCCAGCATGAAGCCAGTGCGGACGACACTACCACCGCTCACGGGGACAGCAGGGGTAGAAGGGGTGGCAACAGGAGTCGAGACCCCAGGGGGAACGTAAGAGCCAGTGTGAACAGGTACACTGGGAACGGAAGTAGAAACAGTTCCGTTGCCGTGGGGGTAGGGGACACTCTCGACGGGAGGGGGGACGGGCTTGTAGCCTGTGGGCTTCTCAGGGACCGGCACCTTAGAAGTTGGAACCTTAATGACATCAGTGGTAGTCACCTTGAAAACCTTGGTGGTGGTAACCTTGGGAACTCGAGTAGTAAGGTGGACGGAGCTTGGGACCTTATGAGCCTCAGTGCTGGGGACAGCCGTGGTCACAACAAGTGAGCCAGATGAGGTAGTCTTTGGGGGTACAGCAGTTTTGTCGGACTCGGGGCAGTAGGTAGTGGTGTCAACGATGGTGACAGTAGGAACGGGAGGAGGGGTGGTAGGAGGGTGGAAAGTGCTGGTAGTTCGCGTCTTGCAGGGCACAATCGTGGTGAGAGTGTCTGTGATGGTGGTGACAGGAACAGGAGCAGTGGACCGAGCAGTGGTTGTAGCAGGAGCACCACCGCTCTGGGTAGCAGGGCAAACATAGGTGCTCTTAATGATGGTGGAAGTAACGACCTTCTGAGTGTATCGAGCAGGGCAGTTGATGACAGAAGCAGCACAGCTTGTCACAGTGTAGACGTGCGTGGAAGTGACAGTGCTGGTGACATCGCCGGTGGTAGTGTTTCCGGAGTGGGGAGCGGTAGTCTCGGCAGGGTAATCTGTGGCAGTGGTCTCAGGCTTGGCAGGAGAGCCGTAAGAGGGAGTCTGCTCGCCGACGGTGTATCCACCAGTAGGCTTGTCGCCAACCGGGTGGCCGCCAGGGCCTGTCGCCTTGGGAGCAGTGTAGGCACCAGAACCGGTAGCCTCAGTGCCGACTGGGTATGAAGCGGAACCAGTGGTATCGGGGACAGGGTAGGCATCAGAACTGGTAGCCTCGGGGCCCGAAGGGTACGAATCGGAACCAGTGGCATCAGGGCCAGCAGAGGATCCCCCAGAGGTGGCATCAGAAGAATCGGTAGCCCCAGGGCCAGAAGGGTACGAATCAGAGCCACTGGCCTCGGGAACAGAGTAAGTATCAGATGAACCGGTAGCCTCAGTGCCGACTGGGTATGAAGCAGAATCAGTGGCATCGGGGACAGGGTAGGTATCAGTACTGGTGGCATCGGGGCCCGAAGGGTACGAATCGGAACCAGTGGCATCGGGGCCAGCAGTAGAGCCCTCGGAGGTGGCATCAGAAGTTGTAGCAGGAAGAGTGGAGAGTGAGACTACTTGGGTCTTGGTCTTGGATCCATGGTCATGGCCCCCGCCACCTGGAGTGCCGCGGTTGGGCAGGCAGACCTTGTTCTTGGCGGCAGTAGCAAGAGTGATGGTCAGAGTGGGAGCAAGACTGATGTCGAGGATATCGCCAACTTCAACATCAAGTTCGACGGCAAGACCAAGAGTGAGAGCAATGACCTCGGTGATAGAGATGGCGCAATCGTCAGTGGCGATGAGAACAGCTGTGTACTCGAAAAGGCTGACCCAGACAGCGATCTTGGCTCCAGCCTCGATCTCAAGGACAGGGATCTCAAGCTCGGCAGACAGGTCAACTTCGGTTCGGAGACGGAGACCAAGCTGAAGAGCAACCTCAGCAGACAGGTCGACGTCGGCAGCGACGCCAATAGGCAGAGCCTTGGTGACGAGACCCTCCAAGGAAACGTCAACAATCTCCTTTGTCAAAAGGGAAATCTCGACAAAAGCATCCTCGCCGAAGGCAAGGTAGACACCAGCAGAAAGGTCAATAGCGGCATCAACTCCGATAACAAGATCAAGGGCGACAGCAGCGCCAGCACCGGCCTCGAGAAGGCCGGGGATCTCAAGGTCGAGAGCGGCAGAGGCAAAGAGTTCGATGGATTCGTGGACGGCAGCGGAAGCGGAGATGTCGATCTCGACGTAGGCCTTGATACCACCAAGACCGACGCGGACTCGGGGCTCCTTGAGGAAGTCCTTGACGAGCTCGAGCTGAACGTCACCGGAGATCTGAGCCTTGGGAAGGTTCAGGCCGAGGTGGATGGCGGGAGAGGAACCGGTAGCAGGAGCAGCAACACTTCAAAATGTTAGTAACAACTTATAAACCGTTATATAGAATCCATACCCCTTGAAGAGAGTATGGTCCTCCCAGCTGTTAGCCAAGCTGCAAGTAGAGGGAGCAATGCTACTTTGCTTGTCAACAACACCCTTGGCAGGTGACAAGTCTCCCCCAAGACCGCCGATTCCGGGAAGAAGGTGAGGAGAGGCTTGGGCAAGAGCCACAAGACCTCCCAAAGTGGGAAGCAAATTAGAGAACTGCATAGTGAATGTCTTGAAACAAAATAAAGAGTGACTGGAGCAAAAGTTCTCCGGAGTGGATAAGAGAGTGACAGAAAAAGAGTGCTAAGAAGACTGCAAGGCAGAAGAAAAAAAGAACTGCTTTGCAGCAGATGAGCTGTATTTTATGCTGTTGTATCTACTTTACTTTAGGGGCTATGCATCAACTCCATCATGTCCATCAGCGGACCAAATCTCCTATCCAATGTTACTTCGGTGAACCACACTAGCCACAGAGGAAAGTAAATGGAAAGAGGTTACAATTGTATCCGGCGATCGCTATTTCAGACCCCTGGCCGCTACTTTTCTCGAACAGGGAATTCTCCTGTCAATTGGCCCCCGCTAGTCGTCGCTTGCGAGTCGGGGTAGCATCATGTGGCCCGCTGATCATCCAACGCCCTGAACTTCGGGGATTTTATATGGGGGAGGATGAATCGTTTACTACTCGTTGTCAAACAAACATCGATGTTTTGTTTCGAGTTTGTTCGATTTATTGGTGCGTCATGGCACTTCTTGACGATCTTCTTGATGCCTCAAATTTGAAACAATAGTAAGGGTTACACCAGAGCTGTTCTGTGTGGAGTTTCTGGCGCAAGACCTTGAAAAGGTTATACGTTGATCACTATGGGAGACATCTTGAATGTGACGTCTTTTGGTCCTCACATTCTCGTCCTGGTTGGATATGTTGAATCAGAAAGACGTCTGAGCTCTAGTCGACTGACCGTCAGCGAGATGAGGTAGAAGTGCTATTATTAGGATCAGACGGAATGGCCTGAAGCTAATGGGAACAACTGAGACTGTTCATCTCTTAGGAGAGTGTCTAAAAGTTTCAACTGTACTAAATCGCCAGTAGTAATATCAGGGCGCGGAGTGATAATACAGGCTTAGAACCTTCAACCTAGACATGGTAATCCGCCGCGTAACCATTTCTTTCTGCAGTGCCTAAGTGCTCACATCCGTTCCACCGCCAGGGCGCAGAAATCGGTTACAATCAGCCTTAGATTTGGAGGATGCACAGGGGCTAAGTTAGTGGATTAACACGATGTCACTGTCGATCCTCGAATGGCCTCATAAAAGCGCCAAATCTAGAACAACGGCTTTTTAGTCAACGGGAAGAGTCCAGAATAAGACATGAAAAACTCCGGCGAGATTTGAGTTATTGTTAGTTTTCGGATTGCTTCTCATTTCTTCACGTTGCAAACTCGGAACATCAGGAGGGTAGCGTGATATCGTCGAGGTCACATCGAATACGCTTCAGGTTAAGCTTTCTATGTTGTCCAATCAAGCACAAAGTAGTCTTGCAGACTTCCGGAACGTTCGGATTCGCAACTAGAAATAGAAAAAATTTAATGAATTTTCTGGCACTACTTACGAAATTCGATTCTTATTATCTAGAAAGTTTTGGACAGTCAGATTACCAGGTAGGTGTCGGGTTCGGTCGAACGGCCAGGACAAGTCGTTACCCTATAGCAGACCAATGGTCGAATTTGGATCACAAAATCACAGCGTACAGGACTCATACGAGCCTGGCATGATGAGTGTGTGTTGAATATTAAGCCACGGGTGTCACAGACTTTGGTTTTTGCTCTCAGTTAATTAATGTCAAATGTTTGTTTATTGATTATATGAGATGCATCTGATCGCCACACGTTTGAATGAAGCTGAAATATATTCATTATTGATTTAATAATAATCAAATTGATTTTT